>PVHT020000113.1:2904477-2926600 GCA_004024745.2 Catagonus wagneri
TGTGCAAAAGCTTGTCAGCTTGATTAGGTCCCATTGGTTGATCTTTGCTCTGATTTCTGTTGCTTTGGGAGACTGACCTGAGAGAACATTAGTAAGGTTGATGTCCGAGAGTGTCTTGCCAATGTTTTCTTCCAGGAGTTTAATAGTGTCTTGTCTTATATTTAAGTCTTTAAGCCATTTAGAGTTTATTTTTGTGCATCACATAAGCTACACATTGGTGCTGTAATGTCTAGAACTCAGGGTATTGATCATGTGTTGTTTGATTACCTCTTTTGTTTCAAAACATTCACGAATATAAATGATTATTGTATGCCAAATTTCAGTTGCACACTTTGGCATATGTTTTCTTCAGTATTAGAAAATATTTCATTAATTAAAGCCCCAGGCATACTGAAATAAATTTCACATGTTTTGAAAAGAAATTCCGCCAAAAAAGTGATAGAAATAGCAAAAAGAGATGAAAATTTTCTCGCCGTTAATTGCCAGGGAAATATAAATTAATACCACGATGAGATGCTATTGCACGCCCACTAGAGTACAGATCTGTGGAGCAACTGGAACCCTCACAAATATCTGCTAAGTATGTAACGTGATACGACTCCTTTGGAAACAGTTCCTTATAAAGTAAATGTGTATTTACCATATAACCCACCCTTAAGTATTGCCTAAAAGAAGTAAAAGTGTATGGCCACAAAAAGACTTTCACAAGAATGTTCATCGCAGCTTCATTCATAATTGCCCCAAATCGGAAAAGACCCCCAAACCCATCAATGGTAAAATGGATAAGCAAACTGTAGTATATCTGTACAACGGAGTACCACTTAACAATAAAAAGTCACAAGTCGTTATACACACAGTCACACGGAGGACTATGAAAGACATGCTACGCGAAAGAAGCCAGACACAGAAGACCACATACTGTGGGCTTCTATTTATGTGAAATTCTAAAACGGACAAAATAATAGTGACATAAAGGGTACTGTGGGGTGCCTGGGCACAGAGAGAAGGGATTATTTGCAAAGGAGCATAAAGGAAGTTTTTGGAGGTGAGAGGATAGAAATATTCTAGTTCTTTTTAATTTTTCTTTCTAGGGCCACACCTGCAGCATATAGGAGTTCCCAGGCTAGGGGTCAAATTGAAACTGCATCTGCCAGCCTACACCACAGCCACAGCAATGCCGGATCCAAGCTGCATCTGCGACCTATGCCACAGTTTGTAGTAATGCCAGATCCTTAACCCACTGAGATCCTTAATCCACTGAGATCCTTAACCCAGGGATCAAACCTGCATCCTCACTGACACCATGTAGGGTTCTTAACCCATGAGCCAAAACAAAAGCTCCAGAAATGTTCTATTTCTTGATTATGGCCTTGGCCACATAGGTCATACACTTGTCAAACTCATGGAGATAACTATGTTTTTAATCTGGTTGCTTTGTAGCACATGCAAATTTCACCTCAATGAACTTGATGTGCACTAAGTGCTTAGTGCCGAGTGCTTCACAAATGTGCTGACTTTTGTGGTGATGCGGAGACCCATTCTCTTCCTGGCCTGAAGAGCTGGAGACAAAAATTCTCTAGCTGCCTCCCAATCCCTTTATATATACAGGGATCTAGGTATAGGACACCTGTTCCCCAGAGACACAGTAAGCAGGCAGAGGCTTAGCAAGGACAATTAGTTTCAGAAATAGCCAGGCAAAATGTCCATTGACAGATGAGTGGATTAAGAAGATGTGGTGTACATATACACAATGGAATACTACTCAGCCACAAAAAAGTATGAAATAATGTCATTTGCAGCAACACAGATAGACCTAGAGATTATCATACTAAGTGAAATAAGTCAGGAAGAGAAAGACAAATACCATAGCTCACTTATATGTGGGATCTAATATATGGCACAAATGAACCTATCTGCAAAACAGAAACAGACTTACAGACATAGAGAATAGACTCGTGGTTGCCAAGTGGAAGAGGGTAGGGAGGCGGATGGATGGGGAGTTTGGGATTAGAAGATGCAAACTATTACATTTAGAATGGATAAGCAATGAGTTCCTGCTGTATAGCACAGGGAACTATATCCGATCCCCTAGGACAGGCCATGATGGAAAATAATATTTAAAAGAATGTATATGTGTGTATGACTGAGTCACTCTGCTGTCCAGCAGAAATTGGTACAACATTGTAAGTCAACTATACTTTAACAAAAAAATTTTAAAAAAGGAGCCAGGTAGGCTATGAGGTATTTTTGTTGCTGATGCTGCTGTTGCATTTTCATTGGTTTATTTGATTTTCTCCTCACTTTTTGCTAAATTAGAGAGGTTTATTACATATCTTGAGAAAAAGAGATACTGCAGTAAGTGGAAGTTTGGAGGCTTGGGCCCTCTTCTGGTTCTGGAATCCTGCCCAAGTTAGTTAACTCTTCGAGCCTCACCTAAAAAAAAAAAAAAATGGGTCTGGTTTTATGAGTCTTAAGATCATTTCCAAATTAAAATATTCAGTGTTCTGGGATGAGACATATTTATTGCAAATGATATTTGCAAAAGTAATTTACCGTCCACATTTTTAAATCCCTTTCTCTGTCTTAAGGCATTATGATCCTGGATTCTCTGCCATACTCTTTCTGTCTATAATCAAAATTTTATTTATTTATGTCCCATTTCCTCAGAGTGTTGCTAGGCAATGGGAAAGAATCCACTGATCTATGGTTCCCACCTAACATACCATCCTCAAACTTAGTGGCTTAAAACAACAACACACATGTTGACTTTGCTAGTGGATCTGCAGCGTGGGCGGGGCTCAGCAGGACAGCTCATTTCAGCACCATGTGGCAGCAGCTGGGCAGCTTGAAGCCAGGAATGCTCTGAAAGCTGCTTACTCACATGCCTGGAGGAGGTGGGTGGATCTCATGGCTGAAGGCTGGAGCAACTGGGCCTTTGTTGAGCACTTCTCTCTACATCCATGCTTTCTCTCCATGTGGTCTTCCCAGCATGGTAGCTGGACTTCTTACCTGTTGCCTTGGGGGCCCCAAATATGCATACTAAAGGAAACAGCCACAGAGACAGAAAAAGCCTGCTCTCCGGGAAGAAATTATGTTGCCTCCCCCATCCTAGTTTGAAAAGTCACAGTGTCAGTTCTACCTAATTATGTTCATTGGAGAGGGTCACTAAGGCTGGCCAATGTTCAAGGGCAGGGGTATTAGAGTCTACCTTTGGATGTAACCGTGTTTAAGAATTTAAGGACATGTTTTAAAATCATGGCCAACTTATTTACATTGAGGTGTTTATGAATAATAAATGGCTTGAGAAGAAAGTTCTCTCTCATCTCTCATGGGATTGGTCTGTCAAGGCCATTACTGTCCCGCCTCATAGGGCTGGTCCTTTAGGCACTCTGATGGCATGTGGTGGAAGGCAGAATACTGGGACCCCTAAATACAATGAAAAATGTTCCTAGTGTACCCCTCAGCCACCAGCTGAAAGGAATGGTTTGCAGTAACTTCAGTTCCGTCTGCAGGTGGAAGGGACGGGCAGGCCGACTCTGGCCTGACTCAGTAGAGTGTCAGAGAACAGATACTTCACTCAGACTTTCTCGATCAAAATCGAACTGAATGACAGATGAAAAGTTTTGAGGGTAGCACCTCATACAACATAAAAACTGCTCATTCTGTGATTTAACTAAGTAACCAGAGCAAATGTCTGGGCAAATATGGCACATTTATGGCCTAGACCCAGTCACGGTTACAGACCTTAACTAAAGGCTAGAACATCAGACTCCTTGCTCAGTGCCTGTGAGTCTGCAGAACTTCTCAAACTTTTCTGTCACGGTCCCAGAGGAGAGAAAAATCTTCATCCTCCAGCATCTGAGATCATCATCCTAAGGTGTCTCTCTAAGGAGAAGTTTTTAAATAGCATTTTAATTATAAATATTCTATGATACTATTTATCTGAATATAAAATGAATGTGATTTTACCCAAAACTGCATAGGTGAAACTGGTGCCTTGATAAGATGGATCGTGTTTACTCTGTGACTATTTTCTAGACACATTTGGGTACCTCTTGGGCTTGTGTATCCAATTTGAGAGGAAAAGAAACTGTAAATTCCATCTGAAAATATAATTTTAATGTCTGAGAGAATTTCTTTTTTATACATTCTGGTTTCTCATAAATGATACCAAAGGAAAAGGAGCCAAGGCTCCTGCGTGACAGCCTCAGTGAGTGCCCAGCTAGCACCACCTCCTTGCCAGGCATAGCTGAACCCTCTTGGAATGAACATGCCAGTCCTAACCTATGCATATGTAGCAGAAACTGGGTGTTCAAATGTGTCCTCCCCAAATGGAAACTGTGTAAAAAAAATAAAAATAAAAACTGTTGTTTAAGCCACTAAGTAGGAGTATTTGTATTTCACTACAGTAGATGACAGAACAATGAGTAAAGAACTTAAACAGACACTTCACAAAGGAAGATAACACAAAGGGCCAATAAGCACATCATTAGTCATCAGGAAAGTAAACAATAAAATCACCAAAAATATCATTACACATCCATTAGGATGGCTAAAACAAAATAATAATAATAATAAAACTGACCCATACCGAGTGCTGGTAAGGATATAGAGGAACTGGAACTCTCACACCTTGCCTCAGGCAAATGGTACAAACACTTCCAAAAAAGACATTTTTTAATAGACAAGTTTAAACAGGCAAGTTCACTCCCATATATTTACCTAAGGGAAATGAAAACATATGTCCACCCAAAATGTATACAAGAATGTTCCCAGAGGAGTTCCTATCATGGCTCAGTGGTTAATGAACCCAACTAGGATCCATGAAGTTGTGGGTTAGATCCCTGGCCTCACTCAGTGGGTTAAGGATCCGGCATCGCCTTGAGGTGTGGTGTGGGTAGCAGACGTGGCTCGGATCCCACGTTGCTGTGGCTGTGGCGTAGACTGGCAGCTGCAGCTCTGATCCAGCCCCTCGCCTGGAAACCTCCATATGCCTCAGGTGTGACCCAAAAGAAAAATAAAAGGTAGAAGAAGAATGTACCCAGAAGCTTTTACCATGACAGCCCAACTGAATACAGCCCAAATATCCATCAACTGCAGAATGGATACACATGTTGTGGTATTACTGTAGAATCATAAATACAATGGGAAGCAATAAAAAGGAATAAACTATAAGTACAAACAAGGACTTGAATAAGCCTGAAAAATATGACAATGAGGGAAGGGGATCAAACACATAATGATGCTTACTTTTTAAGCCCATTTGTCAAGGCTAGGCAAAACTAATTCAGTAAGTAGTAAAATCATGATTTTGTCTCAGTCTGGTTTCTAGACCCTGTGATCTTAACTATGATGCTATATCTGTAAATCCATAGATACAGACTTTGAAGGAGATATGAAAAATGATTTAACCAATTATATGAGCAGTGAGAATCTGGCAGAAGGGGAATAATAAAGAGATAACTGAGGAGAAGTGAAGTAAAACTTTTAGATTTTGCTCTCTCTATATTGGGTTATTTCAAAAATTTTAAATGAACGTATGTAACATTTCAAAATATTTTTATTGGGTGTAATTTACTTAAAGAAAAACACACAAATCATAGTGTACATTTTGGTGAGTTTTGTGACAAATACACACCCATGTAACCAAGATCTCAATCTCACCATTTCTCAGAGGCAACCTCTGTTCTAACTGGATGCCAGAACAAAGTTGAACACAATTAAAAGAAATATGGCACAATCCAGCACTCAACAATGCAAAATTTCACAATATGTGGCATCAAATACAAAATTATCAGCTACGCAAAAAGTAAAAATACATGGCCCATAACTGGGAAAACAGCAGTAATTTAAGCAGAATCAGAAATGACAGAAATTTAAAAACTGTAAAACAAAGGCTTTAAAACAGCTCTTATAAATAAACTTAATGTGCTCAACTGGTATACTGACATAATTACAGAATATGTCCAAAATTAGGTACAAAGAAGAAAAGACTGACAAAAAATTAAAATAATATATAGCACCCGTGGAACAATATTAAAGCACTCTGACATATATAATTAGAGTCCCAGAGAGGACAAAGAGAGATATATGGAAAAAAAAAATAGCTACAAGCTTATCCAAATTTAGTGAAGATTATAAATACACATGTCCAAAAAAGTCAGTGGAACCCAAGCAGAATAAGTATAAAGAAAATCATGCCAAAATAGATTATAACCAAATTACTTTAAAACAGACAAAAAGAAAATCTTAAAAGCAGCCAGAGATAAAGGATATATAAAAAACAGAGTTATAAAGACAAGCATGACAGCAGAATTCTTATGATAAAATATGCAAACCAAAAGAAAATGGAGCAACACCTTAAAATGCTGAAAGAAACTATTATCATAGAATTGTATTCCCAGGAAAATTATCTTTCAAAAATGAAGGCAAAATAAAGGGTATTAGAGATGGAAAAAATATTTCATACAAATAAAGCTGAAGGGATCCATCAACAGCAGACCTACATACGAGATATATATATATATTTTTTAAACTTTTCATGGAGTTCCCATCATGGCGCAGCAGAAACAAATCCGACTAGGAACCACAAGGTTGTGGATTCAATCCCTGGCTTTGCTCATTGGGTTAAGGATCCGATGTTGCCATGAGCAGTGGTGTAGGTCGCAGATGCGGCTTGGATCCCGCATTGCTATAGCTGCGGTGTAAGCTGGCAGCTGTAGCTCCGATTAGACCCCTAGCCTGGTAACTTCCATATGCCGCAGGTGCAGCCCTAAAAAGCAAGTAAACAAACAAACACTTTCCATGCTTAAATTAAAATTGTCAGATTGGATTTTAAAAAGCATACCATCCAAGAACTAATCAAAAGAAATCTGGGTAGCTATATTTAATGTCAGACAAAGCACACTTCAGAACAAATAATATTATCTAAGATAAAGAAGGATATTCCATAATGACAGAGGGGTCAATTCATCACGAAAGTATAACCATCCTAAATGTATATGTACTCAATCATACTTAACAACTTCAAATTAAATGAAACAAAACTGATAGAACCCAAACAGACATATTGACAGCGACAGAAAATTTAGAATCCTTTTCTCATTAACTGATATATACATAGACAGAAAATAAGTGTAAAGAACACTTGAACAAAACCATTGAGCAACTTGACCTCATTGACAGGTGTCAGTTGCAGAATACTACATCCTGCTACACCTATATGGACAATTAATCTATGATAAAGGAGCAAAGAACATACAAGGAAGAAAGAACAGATTCTTCAATAAACAGTGCTGGAAATGTGGGCGGCCAAATGCAAAAGAATGAAACTGTCTTACACTAGACACAAAAATTAATTCAAAATGGATTAAAGACTTGAAGGAATACCCGAAACTATAAAATTCCTATAAGAAAACCTACGTGTTAACTTCACTGACATCAGTCTTTGTGATTAACAAGCATCTTTTCATTTATCTGTTGGTGGATCTAACTCCAAAAGCAAGGGAAACAAAACCAAAAATCAACAAATGGGACTATATAAAACTAAAAAGTTTCTGCAAAGTGAAGGAATCTTCAAAATGAATAGGCTGAATGGATAAGACATTTGAAAATCATATATTTGAAATATATAAATGACACATTCAACTCAACATCAAAAAACCAAACAATCCAATTAAAAAATAGGCAGATCTGAGTAGACATTTTTCCAAAGACATGCAGATGACCAACAGATACATGAAAAGATGCTCATGGATCATCAGAGAAATGCAAATCAAACCACAATGAGATATCACCTCATTCCTATTAGAATGGCTATTATTGATAAGACAAGGAATAACAAATGATGCCTGAGAGGACATGGAGCAAAGGGAACCCTTACACACTGTTGGAACTGTAAACTGGTACAGCCACTATGGAAAACAGTATGGAGATTCCTCAAAGAATTAAGACTAGAACTACTAAATGACCCAGCTATTGCACTTATGGGTATTTATCTAAAGAACATGAAAACACAAATTCAAAGATATATCCACCCCGTGCTTATTGAAGCATTACTTACAATAGCCAAGATATGGAAACAATGTAAAAGCCCACTGATGAATAAATGGATAAAGACGTGAGATGTGTGTGTGTGTGTGTGTGTGTGTGTGTGTGTGTGTGTTTGTGCAGGTATACATGTGTCACAATGGAATACTACTTAACCATAAAAAAGAATGAAATCCTGCTATTTTTGACAATATGGATGGACTTTAAGAGTATTAAGTGAAATAGGAGTTCCCTTCGTGGCTCAGTGGTTAACGAATCCGACTAAGAACCATGAGGTTGCGGGTTCGATCCCTGGCCTTGCTCGGTGGGTTAAGGATCCGGCGTTGCCGTGAGCTGTGGTGTAGGTTGCAGACGCGGCTCGGATCCCGCGTTGCTGTGGCTGTGGCGAAGGCCGGCAGCTACAGCTCCTGTTAGACCCCTAGCCTGGGAACTCCATATACCGCGGTGCGGCTCTAGATAAAGGCAAAAAGACAAAAAAAAAAAAGAGTATTAAGTGAAATAAATCATAAGGAAAAAGACAAATGCCATATAATTTCATTCATATGTGGAATCTAAAACAAAATAAAACAAAACCAATCAACAAACAAAATACAACAAAAACAAACTCATAGATACAAAAAACAGATCCAACGGATCAGTAGCTACCAGAGGGGAAGGGGGCGGGGGAGGCAGGGAAAATGAGTAAAGAGGGTCAACTGTGTGGTGATGGGTGATAACTCAACTTGTGGTGGTAATCGCTCTGTAGTGTATACAGATGTTGAACTATAAATGTTGTACACATGACACTTTTATCATTATTATAAAAGAATTCTCCATCCAGTAACAATAGAACACAAATTCTTTTCCAATGTACATACAATGTTCACAAAGAAAGGCCATATTCTGGATCATAAAACAAGTCTCCGTAAATTTAAGGGAATTTAAATCATACAAAGTGTGTTCTCTGATCATGACATATTTAAGAATAGACATCAACACCAGAAATATTTATGGAAAATCCTCAAACATTTAGAAAAGAAATAACACACGAGTCCAACTTTAAACCTAAGAGAGATTAGAAAACAGTTTGAACCAAAACAAAAAGGAAAATATATTGAAATATGTGGGATGCAGCCAAAGCAGTACTTAGAGAGACATTTACAACTTTAAATATTTGTATTTGAAAAAGAAAGTCAGCAAATCAATTACCTAAATTTCTACCTTAAGAAACTACAAAAGAATAAGCAAATTCAATACAAAGCTCATATGAAACTTTTAGCTCCATAACTCTAACAAAAAATTAATATTCTTTGTCCATTTTGGCCTGATAGTTTGCTTTAAATTGTTTTTTCTGTTACTTTTCTTCATAGCTATAGATTTTGTTATAAATAACAGCCTTGTTGAAGAAAGCGTATCATTATATAAAAGGGCATACATGAAGAGTTTCTGAATTTTATGGTACAAATTGTATCAATAAATGACCGTATATGAAGCCCTTACCATCTGCCAACTCTTACACATGTGCTGTTTCATTTAACACCCAGGCGACAGCAGATGCCTAGGGGATTTTGATGGCTTAATTTATGACCACCAGAAGCTGCCATTTAAACATCTACCTCCCGCAGAATTGTTGGATTTGGTTTATTTTCTCTGCTCCGTGTGAATATTTGATTTCGTCACACAAGAAACCATCCTGAAAGAGCCCCTCATAACTCTTGCGTTGCACGAGATCAACTTGCTTTAGTGAATTATGAGATCAAGCAAAATCAGTTTCGAAAAGAGCCGACACATAGAGAGGAGAAGTAAGGTCCAGAGCAGGCAGAGACTTTATGTCAGTCTGTTCCTCTGACTCAGCCCCTACCTGACATCACAACAGTGACAAGAGGGAAGATGAAGGTGTGCAAGGCAGAGGCAACAGAATGATGGCCCCTGAGGTCAGGAGCCCCCATTTCTTCCTCGCTGTCCCCTGGTGTTCACGCTCATTTATGTTCCCCTGTGGTGAACCTTCCCTCTGCAAAACACCAGCTTCTCTGCCTCGGGTTCTGTGTGGGGCACCACAGCCCGGTTTCACTAGTCACCTCCTAGAGACCAGGTAGGATGCTCACCCAGGGTTAACACACGTCACGGTTGAACCTCGAGGAACTATTCATTTACTGATGAACAGATCAGAAGATGTCACTACAGCTGGGGATCTTCCCCTGAATTAAAGCTAGGCTTTGAGAATTATTTTTTTTTCAAAGTCCACTTTGAATTATGGGGCTGTAATTCCATCTTGAAGGCTCTTTGTGGGTCATGCTTCACTTCTTGTGGTTTATGACTTCAACCCAGGCCCTCTATGGAATTACAGCCCAAAAGGCACAGAGACTGCTATTTATCATCTGTTTATTTTACAGCTGAGCATCTAGTATATTTTGGTTTTATGCTGCTGGAGAACACAAGCAAGGAGGAGAGGGCGGAGGAAGAGGAGGAGGAGATAAAATAGTTGAGCCAAAGCTACAGCCACATCCACCCAACTCCAAACTTGAGATAAAAACCATAAGTCAGACCATGGTCCAGACATGTTATCTCCACGTTCACAAACACCTGGAAGTCTCTTTCACTTGTTACTGTGAAAACAGCCAAATGGCTGTTTTGTACTTCTCCTTGGTGCAGTGTGACTGCAGCAGAGCTCAGAAGGCGGACCCGGGGGTGGCCGCGGCACCTCCTCTCTGCTTTTGTGCTCTCTGGGCCAGCAACGTGCTCACAGGCTGGAGGCTGCAAGCAGCTGGGTCAGAGATCAGACAGGGTCACCGCGTGCTCAGGCCTTGGGTTTGGCCGCTGGTCCCCGCGGTGTGCTGGGCGGGCCGCCCCTCCATGGCTCCGTGCCGTCGCCGGCCTCTGCAGCACAGTTGGCCCTGGGCCTTTGCAAACATTCTAATTTGATGCATAATTAATATAACAGTGATTCAAGGCAGAGAGGCTTCTGGGACTAATTAGTGACCTGAATCTCCATGGTAGCCTGCATTCCATCCTTATCAGTGCCGGGAAGAACTGCACTCTTAGAAATAATGTCTCCCACTTACTACTGCACCGGCCAAGAGGCAAAGATCATCTTTCCCTGCAGTGCTCGAAAATTCCATCAGTGTGTAATCACTTCCCACGGGGCCTGAACTTCCCCTGGAAGAGTCTTGCTGAATTAGTCCCTCGTGAACTTTTAGGTTTCCATATGGGCCGGGGGAGATCTCAGTGCAGGTGAAGAAATAAAGACAGTCAGCGAGGGCTTGCCAGCCATCCACAGAATGGACAGCATTGTTCTGGGGTTCAGGGTTGGTCCGAAGGAGCACAAAGCCTCAGCTCTCTTCCCAAAGGCCTTGCGGTACAATAATGAAACCCGCGGTGAGGAGAATGAACGATCTGTGCACTCGCATTCCTAATAGGGCCTCCCCTTTGTCTGCGCACACATGGCTGCAAATGTCCCAGCCACACACAGAGGACCTGCCTGGAGTCGGAGAGGAGTGGGTTTATCCCAGGAAGAGAGGCGGCCTTGCAGCGGGGGTTCCCATCTGCCTCCCCTCCAGCTTCCTAGAGCTCTTTGCCGCCATCAAAACCTACTGTGTTCTCAGCTCATTTGCTCCAGCCCCGCATGACATAGACTAGAATCAGCAAACCGTGGACATAGACGGTGGGCCAAATCTGACCTGACCATTCACATAGGTGTGGTCCACGACTGCTTTCACGCAACAATGGCAAGGGTTTAATAGTTGCGACAAAGACAATGTGATTCACAAATCCTAATATATTCACTATTCGGCCCTCTGCAGGAAAGGTTTGCTGGCCTCTGCTCTAGATCATCAAAAACCACCCAGCCGGAGTTCCCTTCATGGCTCAACGGTAACCCAACTAGTATCCATGAGGATGTGGGTTCAGTCCCTGGCTTTGCTCAGTGGGTTAAGGATTCGGCATTGCCATGAGTTATGGTATAGGTCACAGACCCAGCTTGGAACTGGTGTTGCTGTGGCTGTGATGTAGGCCAGCAGCTGCAGCTTCAATTCAGCACCTAGCCTGGGAACTTCCATATGCTGCAGGTACAGCCCTAAAAAGAAAAAGAAAAAAAAAAATATATATATATATATATATATAAACCACCCAGTAGATGGTGACCTAGGCTTTAGTCAGTTTTTTTTAGAATTCCTTTTGGAGGAGTGGGCTAGGGACCACCCCACGAGCAACCCATTTAACAACAATGACAACAAAGTACAACTTCCAGCCTCCTCTCATGATTGTGCAGTGACCAAGTGCCCACTTATTACCTTCCCAAGGAGGAGGCTTATCATTTACTTAATAAACACTTAGGTGCTATTTGCTACATGCCAGACACCGCTCTGAGCCCTGTAACTAAATGAACTGATTGTGTCCTTCTCATCACCGTATCAGCTGGGCATCACCCCCATTTCATAGATAAGGAAACAAAGATGCAGAGAGGTTAAGCTGCCCAGGCTATGTAATTAATGAGTAAATGACAAAGCCGGGATTTGAACCCAGGCAGCCTTGTTCTTCAGTCTATGCCCTTACCTATGTCAAAAGTTTTTCTACACAGTATGCCAAGGGAATAAAGGGGACCAGCTCTGGTTAGCTATCCACAACTGGGAAGTCCTCTTAGAGTTTTTAATTCAAAATAACGTGAATATTAGAGTTCCCATTGTGGCTCAGTGGAAACAAATCCAACTAGCATCCACGAAGATTCAGGTTGGACCCCTGGCCTCGTTCAGTGGGTTAAGGATCCGGCATTGCCATGAGCTGTGGTGTAGGTGGAAAACATGGCTGGGATCTCACATTGCTATGGCTGTGGTATAGGCCGGCAGCTGCAGCTCCGATTTGACCCCTAGCCTGGGAACCTCCATATGCCATGGGTGCGGCCCTAAAACAAACTAAAAAATAAAATATTGCACTGCATTTATCCTTGGCTTCCGGTGTCCCCCAGCACACAAAACACTGCCTGTACCTCTTGGATATGGCACTCCCTCTGTGAGGGGCACAGGCTTAGTTTATCTTCACCTTAGACACACCTGCCTTATACCTGATTTTACCACTAGAGCACTCATGTCTTTGATCAAGTCTAGTATTTTCAATCAACAGACACTTTTTCAAAGAAATTTGTATGCAGAATATACAACAGATAGCGGTAAACGGCCAAGGAAGCCTCTGAGTTTGACTTGGGGGGTGGTCTTTAAAAACCCTGTTGTCATCCACCCTTCTGGAGCATCCCAGACCAGATCGGCTCCCTTTCCCACGTGACAGTCCTTCAAAGGCGCCAAGGCAGTGATCACATCTCTTACCCAGGAAATAAATGACGCTAGTTCGTATGACGGCTCTCTGTTAGAATGAGTTTCACATCCTCTCATGTGCCCCAATTAAAACAGGTTCCCAGAACCGGATGGCACATTTCAGGATTGGCACCGTCCACAGAGAGTTAGTGGGAAACACCCACCTCTCAGCTCTGGTTTCTCTGTGAAAAGGCTGCGGCAGATTCTATTTCCCAAAGTGGAGACAACAGTATCATCTCGTTTGTTCTTCTAGAACTTTGCCACCCTCCATTAAATGATGGAGTCTAATTCTCCTTCCCTGGACTCCGGGTGGGCGTGTGCCTCATTTGTAACCAGCAGCATGTCAAGGAAGGGACACTTGCATGGCTTCAGAGTCTGATTCTCCTTGTGAGGCAGAGCCCTGCCCTAGAGCATTGGGGCACCGTGCCAACGGTCTGAACACCCGAGCCCGCCCTGCTGCGAGGAAGCACAATCTAGCCCTGGTGGAAAAACCACGCAAGAGGCCCTGACACTATATGCAGAGACACAGCCCTGGCTGGTCCAGTCTCTCCTCTTCCACTGCTCCTGTCTCAACCACCGTCTGATGCCAACCACACGGGAGACCCTATGCCAGAGTCACCCAGCCAAGGTGCCCAAATTCCTGACCCACAGAAACCACGGCAGACAGCAAAATTATTATTGTTCACAGACACTAAGTTGGGAGATAATTTTCTATGTAGCAGTAGGCAACCATAGCAGAGTCTTAACCTTGACCCTTAGTCTAAAGGGGACAAGGGCTGAAGGCAGCTCCTTGGAGAACTCTGAGGCTATCTCAGTTTACTTGGAGAATTAGCATCCCACCTCACCCAGAAAGTACTGAGAGACTTCACAAGAGGTCATAGAAAGATGCTTGAGCCTGCAAACAAAACCAATGAGGTGGCATATATTTTACTATGGCTAAAATATTATCCCCCAAATACATCTTTATTAAAGGGACATATTGTTCTGGATTAAACAGTGTTCCCCACAAACCTATACATGGAAGCCCTAACCCCCAATGTGACTGTATCTGGAGAGAGGGTATTTAATAAGATCATAAGCAGGTTCATAATTCAACAGGACAGTGGCCTTAGAAGAACAGGAAGATTCTCTCTTTCTCCCTCTCTCCCTCTCTCCCTGCTGCATGTGAGGACACGGAGAGAAGACAGCCATCTGCAAGCCAGAAAGAGAGGTCTCAACAAAATTCTGCTGTGAGCTGCCACCCAGATCTCAGACTTCTAGCCCCCAGAACTGTGAGAAATAAATATCTGTTACTTAACCCACCCAGTCGAAGACATTTTGGTATGGCAGCCCAGCCTGAGCTAACTAATGTATGTATGTAATACATATATATATTGCTTATAGATATTAAGTATATACATATACATCTATTAACCAAACAATAAAGATAATTTGCATCTTAAGTGAATGAATTGGCAAGCATGCCCACTTTAGTCCACAAAATCCTGAGAAACAAAAGATGATACCAACATCTATCATACGGACTAGTTCTACCATTTAGGCTTTTCCCGTATATTTTTAGTAATGTTTTAAAGAAAACCACTGCTTTAGTATAAAATAAATCATGGTTGAGCCAGCTATCATTAAAAGCAATTGTAAAAAAAAAAAAAAAAATGGGAGTTCCCTTCGTGGCTTAGCGGTTAACAAACCCAACTAGGATCCATGAGGATGCAGGTTTGATCCCCGGCCTCACTGAGTGGGTTAAGGATCTGGTGTTGCCTTGAGCTGTGGTGTAGGTTGCAGACACGTCTTGGACCCTGCGTTGCTGTGGCTGTGGTGTAGGCTGGCAGCTGTAGCTCTGATTCCACCCCTAGGCTGGGAACTTCCATATGCCCAGGGTGTGGCCCTGAAAAAAAAAATTAAAAAAATAAAAAAAATAAAAAATGCTATCAATTGTTAAATATACTCCTAAAAGTTTAGATGGGATCTTAAAGTTCATTCAGGTAAACCTACTAATCAGGGCCTGTTTTAAAACATTCTGCAACATTGATATGGTAATACCTAGGCTGCATCTTCATGGACTATCCAAGTTTTCAGTGTCCAGTATACTACTCTCGCTCAATGTTGGTGAAAGTGCAATGAAATGGGCACTGTGATACATTTTTTACAGGTTTGTAAACTGATACAAATTTTTTGGAAGAGGATTTTAGTACATTGCTCAAGGATATTAAAAAGGCTTATGCCCCTTGATCTATGTTTAAGTAATAACCTAGCATACAGAGAACGCTTTCAATGCTATGATATTTATTGTGACAATATTTATCACATGGAAAAATTAGAAACACCAAAATGTCAATAGTAAGACAATATCTAGATGAATTACTATTTATGAACTCTTACTATGTACAAATGTAAAAAGGGTCTAGAAAAACTATATAAATATATGTTTGTTGAGTGAATTGGAATACTGACAACAATCTCCTGAATGTTCTGTTATCTCCCGGTAGCATATTTTTACTTGGTCAAAAAGTGACCATTGGAAAACACGGTCACAGGAGAGTCATGTGGTCATGAAATCTGGAAGCATCCAGCAATAACTCATTTAGTTGTTACACAGCTCTAACAGTTAAATAAATCTGCCTTCCTGTAGCTTCCATCCATTCTTACCATGTCTGGCAAGTGAGGTGACCGGAACAAACCCTGTGTAAACCACAACACGTGTGTAAGGTATTCTGCTCTTAACAGTTCTCCCTTAATAAAAGGCAGCCATCACATCTTGGTCACTGTCATGGTTAATATGTGAAGTTCTGTCCAAAAATATTTTCTGTTTTGGCACTTTAGGGGAGAGCTTTCTGTGTGCTCGTCTCCAAACCTGCCTTCCTCATCTGGAACACAAATTTGTGGTTTAGAACTTGAGACACTGTCCACATTTTACACTCCTCAAGTCTAAAAAATATCCTTCCTCATAATTGAAGGCAAGTGACTGTTTTCTCTCTTTTCTTGCTGAGTCTTTTCCTGGATTGTATTTTTTGCTGTTGACTGATATTTTTCCTTGAGTTATGACAGGTGAAAGCCAAACGCATGCATAGCCAAGCAAAGTGTGGTTGGGATCAGCCAGGGGCGGGAGGAAGGAAAGGCCTGTTCCTTAGGATGACAACAATGTCATGGGACTATTAGGAGTGATTCACATACATTTAATGTGGGAGCTGGAGCTGGAGGGAATCTGAAGGGATGGGGTGAGGCTGCTTGCCCATCCGGGAGCCTGTGGACTTGATCTGTGTTTGATTTCTGCAGTGCTTTTTTGGCACGATTCGAGGAGGGCGTACACTGTGGATACGGAAGCTCTCAGGCTCCGTATCTGAGCGGAGGCATCTGCTTTTAGAGTTATACATTTGCCAATTTCTGGTTACTCCTTCCAGTGAGCATAAACTGGAACCAATTCAAAGACACCTTTAGAATGAAGTGATCATCTGACCAAGAAAAATGAAGGAATCCTGGTTGAGTGACAGTTTAAGTCTGGAAGAGCTGACAGTTTTATTTGGCCAAGCTTTGAGGGTAATTTCTGGGGTAAATGTGCTCTCTTCTACCTCAAGAGGGTCTGTACTACACAGGTATAAGACTTTGTCCAAACTGAGCAAACATACAACTTAAGGCTGAGAATTCCTTTTTCTTCCAAAGAGATACTGTCAACAAATATTCAGTTCTGGTTAATATATATGCCGAAGTATTTAGGGGGAATTATATCTGAAATTTACAAAAAATAAGAGGGGTTAATGATGGGAACAGGGCTGGATACACATGGGATAAAACAAGGATACTAAAGTGTTAGTATTTGCCATCTAGGAGATGGTTCTAGGCAGTGGTGTCCCTGTGCAGGCTCACAAGAGCAGATTTTGCTCAGATCTTCCCCAAGTTATATTCAGAGCTCGAAACTGACCATGCTGGGAATGTCTATACCATAGGAATCAGCAAACCATACACGTCAGAGCTTCTTAAAAGTTTTCATCTGGAGAGCCAGCCTGCTGACACATCAGTAGGTACGAGGGTTTTTCATTGTTAATGTCTTTCGACTTTGCTGTATGTTTGCAAATCTTCCTAATAAAATATTGGTAAAACAATGTGACTCGGTGTACCTTCACTGAAGAAAAAAAAAAAAAGACAAAAAAATAGCTTTTAGACTCTGGCTTCTAAGTAGGATTTAGTACATAGAAGCAAGGCATTCCTCCCATTGCAGCAGCTAGGGAAAAGAAAGACACATCACACGATCATATTTTTCAAAACGCTGTGGAGAACCACAGGGGCCAAGAGGCCTGGAAGAATGCCGGTCCCAGAGCGGAAGAACACGCGCACAGTGAGCTAGCGTTGCCGGCAGTTTTCTTCCTCGTGGGGATGGGTGCATTTTGCAAGGCCCAATGGAAGGACCGGACTTACCATGCAGAGGGAAAGCGGGGACTTTCCCGCAGCCTGGAACCAGAGGATGGGTCCACAGGAGTCCCAGACACAGGGCTGGCTTCCCCACAGACAGTTACAGCACTGCGGTGGAGGAAGATGGGGGCTGAGCCAGAAAGGACAAGTGAACTCACCCAAAGCCCCCGCGTTCCTGGGAGACGCTCACACTAGTGGGAGGGGCTTGCAACCCTCCCCAATAGGGCTGCCCCATCAGAGCCTCAGCAGATATTGAATCCGCCTGGTGTGGACAATGAAGAACTAACTTCTTAGGGCAGGGATGACGGGGACACAGCTAGATCTCCATCCAAAGCCCAGGGCAACTTCACCCAGACTGCGACTGGACCAGGAATCAGCCTCCCTCGAGTCTCACATTTTGAAGAGACGAAGCCCCACTAGAGGATGGGGCGGCGACAAACACGCTCCAGGTCTCACTCTGAGACTTTCGAAGCCAGAGAGAACCGAGTCTAACTGCAGCCAGCCATGACCCAGTCTAGGCTGTCATGGCATCAGGTGATAAGTACCTCATGTTGCCTGTCCCGCTGGGGAAAGGGTACAGCCTTCCTGGGGACAAGGAACCTTAACTTCAGTTTTTGTGTTTTTTAATACAAAATGTCTGGCAAACAACCACTAGGAATGAGATCTGAGAGGAGGTAGGGAAATGTAACCAACAGGAGAAAAAGAATAGACAATAAAGCAGATCCATGAAATCTCCAAAAATTCGACTTAGCAAAGAAGAAACTTGAACACAACTACTAGAAACACTTTACCCTCTTTTTTTTTTTTTTGTCTTTTTGCTTTATCTAGGGCCATACCCGCGGCATGTGGAGATTCTCAGGCTAGGGGTCTAACAAGACCTGTAGCTGCCGGCCTTCGCCACAGCCACAGCAATGCAGGATCCGAGCCGCGTCTGCGACCTACAACACAGCTCACGGCAATGCCAGATCCTTAACCCACTGAGCAAGGCCAGGAATTGAACCCGCAACCTCATGGTTCCTAGTTGGATTCGTTAACCACTGAGCCACGATGGGAACTCCTAGAAACACTTTAAAGAGAGAAAATGATGGGCAAAAAAAGATGGCTGGAAAGACGAAGACTTTCAGCGGAGAACTGGAATCTATTAAAAATAGAAGCAAGTGGACCTTCTAGGATGGCAATATCTGAAAGTAAGAACTCTTTGGGTGTTTTTCACAGCAGGAGTCAAGCTGCTGACTTGTGATGACATGTGAATGGAAAAAAAAAAAAAACATATTGAAGGGCAGAGTGTGAGATATGGAGAATACAGACCAAGGGCCTAATATATGTGTAACTGGCATCCGAGAAGGCAAGGAGGTAAAGCATAAGGACAAGAAATACTTCAAATCAAGGTCCTTACAGATACCAGAAGAAGGCGTACTCCACTTAGATGTTCACGTCCCGCTCTTTTCATTTACTGACTATGCACTACCTCGAGCAAATCCCATACCTTCTAGGATCCTCCCTTTTCCTCATCTATAAAACTGCATCAATAATATTAATTCCTCGGGACTTTCAGAGTATCATCTATCAATGATAAAACAATATAAGGTAAGGTGAAAAAATTTTAATTTTCATTGTCTTCCTCATTGTTTCTTGGCCCAGTTATTCTATGGGGGCCAGTAGAGAACCTCTAGCTCCAGGATACACCAGCAAAAGATGAGCAATTGACTAAATGAAATTGGATTTCATTTAGGTTGTATCTCCTCTTCTTTTAAAATAATTCTGTCTGTGTTGCATTTTTCCCACTTGTGTGATAAGCAGTATCTATCCCAGAATCACAGAAATAAGTTAAAGGCCCTGCAAAGGATTTCCTTTCTGGGAATTGAAGTACTTGGGTGGAGGTAGGACATAGGACCCAAAGTGGGAAATATGCCCCTAATTGAAGTTAGGAAGGAATGAATTCACTTCAATTCTTTAATCATGTAGTCGCCAGTCACATTGGAACAGAGTGAAAGCTCAGAATTATATCAGGAAGGGTGGGACCCTAAGACCCACCAAAGTGACAAGTAATGGTGAGCACATGTATATATTTATAGGCATTTATATATGTGTATTAAAACTCTAATGCAGCACAAGCCTGGAAAACATGATTTCAGATGAAAGATTTGTTACCAGGGAAACTAAAACTTCCAGTTTGCCGAATCTGAGCTACCCAATAAATTTCTAAGCCACAGTCTCCAATTTAGTTTATGTTCTTTTGTCATGTTTTTTGTTGTTGTCACAAAGAAATAAAGAGAGGAGTGGAAGATGCTGACTGAGCAGGTAGGAATGTAAGAATTGGGAAAAGGATGGTGAAAAAAATGAAAGCAGTAGTGTACTCGTCCACTGGGGGTGCAGGAACCAACTCCCACAGAAGGGGCAGCCAAGGCTCCTGTTTGTGGAGGCTGAAGTCCAAGATCAAGGTGCTGGCTAGGTTGGCTTCTTCTGAGGCCTCGCTCCTTGGCTTGCAGATGGCCATCTTCTCGCTCTGTCCTCTCCTGGCCTTCCCTCCATGTGGGTGCCTCCCCCGATGTCTCTTTCCCTTCAAATAAGGACACCCGGTCCCACGGGATTAGGGCCCCAACCTTACGAGCTCATTTAACCTTAATTACCTTTTTTAAAAGCCTTGTCTCCAGATATAGTCACATTGGAGATGAGTGTTTCAACATATGGACTTTTATGGGACAGAATTCTGCTCATTCATTACAAGCAAGAGTTTAAAGAGAAAGAGATCGAATGTTAGTTAATGGTTCAGAACTAATTGTGCTTTACCCTGTCTGCACCAGTACCAACCGGCCGACCCAGCAGATCAAAAAGCTACAGGCCTTTGTTTCTTTACTAAGGGTGGGAGGTGGGCCTCAGACACTCTTGGCTTGTTTTGCTAGCTTAGGTATGTGGGCTTGGAGTCCTAAATCTTTCTGACGACCTGATGATCTGTTCTGTTCTCCCCAGATGGCCTCCCTCTTGAGAACTTGAGGTTCCCAGCCATTCCAGGCAAATCTCCAAAATTAGGCTACCCAACTTTGGGTGACCCAGGTACAAGGGAGAAGCCACAGAGCAGCCTGGGGACATTAAGTTCCTGGAGGGGTGGGACGCCCGGGTCTCTGGCCTGGTTCTCCAGCCAAGACAAGCCTCGCCCTTTGCTGACAATGCATACGAAATACCACGGCGACCCAAGTCAGTTCAGAAAATGCTTATTACACGGGAGGCCACGGATGCTGGAACAAAAACATCCCCAACACCGACCTCCAGGAGCTCACAGTCCAGTGGAAAAGACAACTGACAAGCCAGAAGCATCTCGAGACTGCAAGGGCAAAGCCAGTGAACACGCAAAGGTGAGAACGGTTCATTCTGACCGAGAATCAGGGGACTGTCACAGAGGCGTCACTTTTAGGCCGGACCTGGAAGAACGAACAGGAACTTGACAGGTGGGAAAAGTGTGGAGTGCGGGGTGGAGTGTGAGGAGGTAAATCATTCCACTCAGATGAAAAGGCACGAGCAAGGGCACGGAGCACGAAAGTGATGGCAGTTCTCAGAGATGATGGCCAACCGGACGCAGCTAGGCAGTGGGTCTGACTCCAGTGTGCCTGGGTTCCCCCGGAGGCCTGGTTAAAACAGCACCGCTCCCCAGCCCCGGCCCCAGCGCCCCCACATTCAGGAGTTTCTGATTCAGTGGGTCGGGGATGGGGGGCAAGCAGCTGCATTTCTTTCAAGCTCCCAGGTGATGTGGCGCTGCTGATCCGGGCGCCACGCTTCAAGAACCACGTAGTGGTCGCTAAGGCTGGAGTGTGGGTTTTCCTTTTTAGACAAGGGGGGGGGTTGGGTCATCGTGGCACTTAGGTGGCTATTGGAAAGGACAACTGTCAGGCTGAGGGAAAGTCTGACAGCTGCCTAGGGGTCGGGGCAAGTTCTGAGGCTCTTCCCATCGTCCCAATGAAAAGAAATGAGGGCTAGAATTTTCTCACCAGAATGGATAGGAAATCCAAGATGCAAGTGACATTCCAGAGGGAGAGATAAGTTCTCTTGGTGACAAGGTGACTGTGGAAGGAGAGGAGGAAGAGAAGGTGAAGACCACTTTATAGTTTCTTTTCAGGAGACTGGACAGAGTTTAAAACATTCCAGAGAAAATGCACAGGAAGAGGAGCAGGAGGGGACCAGGACTCTGATCCTTGAGATGGGTTCCCGCTGCCCAGAGAGCTTGTGGGTAGAAATGAGCACCGGATTCTTGGAAACTTTGGGCTGAGCGCTCCAGGGAGGCGGGCGGAAGATGAAATTTAGCACGAAAAGAAAAAAATCAGCTAAAAACAGAGCCTGAGGAGTTCCCGTCGTGGCGCAGTGGTTAACGAATCCGACTAGGAACCATGAGGTTG
>PVHT020000113.1:2927600-2998849 GCA_004024745.2 Catagonus wagneri
AAAAATAAAAATAAAAAATAAAAACAGAGCCTGAGGCGAGCCTGCCAAGAGGGACACAGAGGGAGACCCCTGCCTGTGGATGGAGGCGGGCGGAGTAGCAGCTTGGTAACTGGTCACCTGGGGGCTCCTGTTTATTCGTTCAAAAATGTTTGGGAGTTCCCATTGTGACTCAGTGGTAAGGAACCCCACTGGGATCCACGAGGATTCGGGTTAGATCCCTGGCCCCACTCAGTGGGTTAAGGATCCAGCGTTGCCGTGAGCTACGGTGTAGGTGGCAGACACAGCTCAGATCTGGCATTGCTGTGGCTGTGGTGCAGGTCGGCCCCTAGCCCGGGAACTTCCCTGTGCCGCGGGTGTGCCTCCCACCAAAAAAATAATGTTTCTTGAACATCAAAAATTGCCTTTGCTGACTGCTGAGGGCACAGCGGTGAGCAGAATAGAAGCATGTCTGCCACCGTGGGCTCATGGGCGGTGTTGGAGCCTTAAAACCCCACTGGAATCTGACACTGCAAGTGCAAAGGAAAAGACAGGATGCCACAGAAGGAATGATGGCGAGAAGATCTGGCTGGGAAATGGCACCGGAGCTCAGGCTGGACTCAAGAGTCTGGAAGAAAGAGCCCAAGATGCCCACTTGGACAAAGTCCTCGGGCTGGTGACACATGTCAGGGCCCGAGGAACAGAAAGGAAACCAGGTGACAGGGACAGAGAGTGAGCAGAGGCAGTTTCAGATGAGGCTGGCGAGGAGCCTGGCACCCAGACCTCCAGGCTTTTGCTCAAACCGCACTAAAGTCCTCTTGCATAGACACATCTTCAGAGCCCACAGCCTTGCCATTCTGCAGCGACACCAGCTTGTTTTGAAACAAAACTGAGAATCTTGACATTGGCCATTCACCCCCTTCACCAAATTTGGCTCTGAAAGGCCTCTGGATTTCTAGAACACTTAAAGCTAGCCTCCAAGGACTAAGGCTTGCCACGACTGAGGATATATATAAAAATATATTTATGTGCCTCAGGCTCAGAAAGCAATTTCCAAAGAGAATTTCTAAAGCTGTTTTGAGCATTATAGTGCCTCTTGAGATGATGGATTTTTTCCAAACCCATAACAGCACTCTGCACATCCTAATCAAAGTTCCTTGCAGTAATACGGCTTTTTGTCCCCTCCCAGCACGCCTAGCACTTCTGGGGTCTGAGGGCACATAAAGCAGTGTAAGGCCTGAGCTTTTGCTCTCATTAAGCTCATGGTCACATAGAATATTCAATCCTGTCAGAGAGAAGAACTTGGCAGTCTCCTCCTTGCCCCCCCCACCGCGATCCTCTTATTAATATTTTTTTACAACCTGGTTCACAATCTAACCTGGAGGGATGAGTATAACACAGGAAGAAGGTGCCTGGGAGCCAAACAGACTAAGTAGGGTTCAAGTCCCATCTCTGTCCCTTGCCAGCTGTGTGACTGCGGGTCAGTTGCTTAACCTCTCTGAGCCTCAGTGATCTCTTCTATGACAATACCTATTCCAGGAGGCGGCTGTGAAGATCAAGTTCCTGATGTCTGTGAAGCACTTGGTACTTTACCTGGAACAGAGAATGCACTGCCCTCCTGACGGAGTGAATGGAGGCAAAGGCGGAATGCACCAGATGGGACACGGATGCTGGGAACGTGGTTAGGCAGTGCCTGCTCCCCGCCACCACCGCGGGCTCCTGCACCCCCACGCTCACTGCTTGAGGCCCTGCCAGATGTGGGATGACTCCTGGTCCCCAGCCATCTGCTGCCTCCAAGGACACTGCTTTTCCATGCATTTTTACAAGGCAATTATGCCATCACAGGCTGCCCAAGGTCGGTCAATGCGAATACGGAATTAGACTCTCGCTCCTTTCCTGACAAGCCACAGACTGTTACCGCTTCACCTCAACCTGCCCCTCAGCCCTTTTCACAGGATTTAAGGCCAGCTCCTGGGGCTTCAAGAGCTACCTTTGTTTTCCCTCTGCCCCACCTGGCAACTTTGCGAGGCCTGAGTGGATCACATTTCAGGAAACCCCTATGGAGGTAAAGTCCAGGTTCCCATCCATGGAGGTAAAGTCCAGGTTCCCATCCACACATGAAAAGGGGTGGAAGCAAATGCTGGGTCCCTGCAGCGCGTGGGGGCGGGGGGTGATGGCGCTGTGCTTGGCTACACAGGGTTTCTATTCACTGGCTCACAAACTGGCAACCCCAGACCCTGGAACAACGTGGCAACTGGAAACCCAAACGGACTGTTCACCACACGTTTGTGTCACCAGGGCTGTGTTCCTAACATCACTCCCTCCAGACACAGCGGACACGCAGGCGCCCTGTCCCATCAGTCAGCCGGCCCAGAAGCCGGGGAGGGACGGGGTACCAGGTGAGGGCAGGACCTGAGAGTGCTTCAGAAGAAGAGATGACACAAAGGCCATTTTCCAAGAGGCGGTGTCCTGATTCTCGTGCAAATAAAATGAAGACATGTCAGCTTATTCCATTCAGTCGTCAGTGAGGGAAACAGTGGACACTCCAACCGCTGCAGATGACAGTCTGAACAGTTTGATTTTTTTATAGGCAATTTAATAAAGAAACGTTAGGATAAGATCCCTCGGTTGAAATCTCAGTTGGTTAATGTCCCACGTGGTCACAAACCATAACCTTCGTGGCCACTTTTCCCCTCTGAACGTACAGGAATCCTTTGCATTTCTACCAGAGCAAACTCCATCAGCTACCCTGGCCGAGTCAGAGCTGCGAAACAGCAACTCAGGGGAGCACCAGTCAAGGAGGCGAGCCGAGCACCACACAGGAAACCCCAGCATTTCTTTTGCCCACTGCCAAGTTCTGAGTCATTTTTCTCCAGTGTGCTCCCACCTTCCCTTGGTTCAGGTCCTCCCTTGTCCCTTCCTTTTTTGTCTTCTTTTTAAGACCGCATCTGTGGCATACGGAAGCTCCCCAGGGTGGGGAGGGGGGGCGGTAGGCATCAAACCAGAGCTGCAGCCTCGGCCTATGTCACAGCCACAGCAACAATGAATCCGAGTTGCATCTGCGGCTTATGCACAGTTTGTGGCAACACTGGATCTTTACTTAACCCACTGAGTGAGGCCAGGGATCGAACCCACATCCTTAGGGACCCTAAGTCGTGTTCTTAACCCACTGAGCCACAACAGGAACTCCGACTCCTTGGTCTCTTTCTCCAGCCCAGATCTCTGCTCTGTCCACACAGTCTGAGACCCTCTTTAGCCCTTTTCTAAGAAACTTCCATCCAAACTGGATTAACAGCTCACTCGGCCACTCCTTCCTGTTCTCATCACGGATGTCCTTGCCTGGAGCGGTGGTGACCCGGGGACACCAGCTGTGGTCGTGAAACTCTCTTAACCATCAGTGGCCTGAGGGCCCCAACAGCTCCACCCAGGACTTGTTCCTCCCCCTGGAACTGTGTCCGAGCCACATCCACTGAGACCTAGGTCACATTTTGGTCTGGTTCATGAGCAGAGAGGAGAAACAGCTTGAACCATGAGCCAGAACTAAGTAAAATGGCCACAGAAAACCACAGTGAATCTCAACCAGGAGAACACGTAAGATACATCTACTTCACTTTATGCTAACTATTCCGAGATAATCTCAGTTTTAAAAAGAAAACATCCACACTGGTCACCATGCCTCTCACTCCTTCAGCAAGAGTTTGCCAGGCATCTGCTTGTGAACCCGTGCTATACACAGCATCACCTACAATAAATAGGGTGTCTGCCCTTCTGAAGCTCATGAGGTGACTCTAGAAAATTCTAACCTTCCCTGACATATTTCATGCTTTTCAAAGGGTTTTCATGCAAGAAACCCTTAAGCCTCAAATCTTTCCCATTGTCCCCACAAAACACATCCTGTCTGATCCTAGCTCTCCCAGGCTCAAGCCCTCGTCATCTCCAGCCCTGGTGACTGTAGGGCCTCCCAGCAGACCCTCTGCCCTCCTCCTCACCTCCTCACCTCCATTCTCATCCATGCAACCAGAGGAGCACTTGAAAATGTGAATCAGATCGAGTCTCTGCAGCTTAAGCCCCGACCTTGCCTGCAAAACCCCTTGTGGTCCAGCCATTGCCACCCCTCCACCCTCACCTTCCCCCAGCTCCTGACACAGCACCAGTTCCCCTCCGGCTCAGGGCCTTTGCACATGCTGTTCTCGGTCCTACTTCTTCTCCCAGGCTCCTCTTCTCATTCAAATCTCAGTTCTCTTGCAACTCTCTCCTTTTTTCACCCCCTCGTCCCAGTCACTCTCTGTCCTGTCACCCTGGAACTCACCACCATAATTCCCTTGCTCTCTTCTTATTGATTTCCTGTCTGTCTACACCTAACTGCAGGCTCCTTGAGCAAGGACTGTGTCTGCCTCATTCATGCTCAGATCCCAGCACCCGAAGCAGCGCTTGGCCCACAGGGTGCACAGAATGCCTGACGTTACCGTCCTGTGACTATCCATAGAATGAGAAGATGAGTAAATTACTCTCTCTCAAAAGCCAAGCATCCAAATTTTGTCTCAAGGCAGAAACCGGGCAGTTGAAAATATAGAAACAGAATGAAATATGTTTCAAATTACAGTGTAAGCCGCATAAAAGCAGCTGCCATCTTTCCTGCTAACGGCATAGTCCAGAGCCTAGAGCAGAGCTTGGCACCTAACCGGCACTTACTCTTTACGGAATGAACCACACCGCGTGCATGTTAGCAGCTGGCTGAAGAGCCTGCTCAGGAAGGGTGGGGCGGTCGAGCCGTCCTATCTGAGCCGGCAGGAAAGCCTGGGAAAGGCGGGACTTCGGAGTCCCTGCCTGACATTCATCCCCCCCTCAGAGGATGCTTGGGAAACTAGGGGACATCTCTCTCCAGGCAACAGCTGGGTTTGGAAACAATGGTTTTGTTCCTAGTTGACCGCCTCCTCCTAAGTCCCTCTCCACGACACCCCTCGAATGGGGATTCAAGGACTTATCAGCGTGGCGTTTTTTTTGGTCTGTTTCTAACCCACAGTTTCTCACTTATAAAAATGGGGGTCTGGAATAGATATCTAAATTCCCTTCAGAGCCAGCACTGGATGGTTTTAAGCGAAAATGCATTCCACTTGGAACCAGGGGACTGGCTTCTCCAGCTGGTCACAGGCGCTCCCTCACAGCAGGCATCCCAGGTGACGAGGCCCTGGGTCTCCGGCCCTGAGGCTGCGCAAGATGACGAGGAGGCCCCGTCCTGGCCCCTCTGGGGCTTGGCTCATAGGGTCCTGGAACTTCTCCACGCCGAGCAGAGTGCCGTTAAAGAATGCTTTAAGTCGAGGAATGAGAAACATTCCCCACAGGACTTTTTAGAGTTCACGTGTGAGAGCGGTGGTTCTGAAACCCCAGGTGATTCTCTGGGGCACCTGTTAAAAGCAGCGCCCCGGATCCCTTCCAGGCTCTGACTCAGTGGTTCTGCATCCGCAGAGCATCCAGGTGATGCTGACGCAGATTTGCGGTGGAAAAGGACCCAGCCCCGGATGACCTGCTGTGAAGGATTCTGTCCTCTGTGGGGAATGGGCTCAGGCGGGCCGGGGCCCCTCCCCGCCACTCCCGGACTCCGTGAGAGCTGCAGGACAGTGCCAGGCAGCCTCTTCAAGGTCACCAGGTTCAAATCCCATCAGCCACCTGGAGGCCTGTCTGCCCGATGCCAGACACTGGACACTTAGAGGGGACTAGACTGCTTGTGCTCGGACCTGCGGGGTACATACCCCCAACCTCTGCTCCAGGAGAGCTGTGTAGATCACTGAACACCAGTGGATTATCTAGCTAAGGGATATGCAAATTCTAGAAAATAAAGTGTGACTTACTGGTTGTCTCTTGCTCTCCTGGTTAAGTTGGCTGAAGGGACTTTGATAGCAAGCTTGATTCTGCACAAACAGGTCTTCTCCTCGGCTCTTCTGAAAATGCTCTGCTGCTCTGCTCCCACTTTCTAGAGGTGACAGCAGCAAGGGCGAAGCTCTTTTACCAACTTTCTTATCTACCATCACACATAAACCTACACCACTAAAATTCATGCAGCATTTGTCCCCAAAGTTGGGGACTTTGACAGAGTCCTTAGCTTTCTCCATGGCAGCCGCCCCTCCTCACCGTTCATATCCCACCAACCACAGTAGTACTGACATCCCCCTACTCCGGGGCTGGGATCGGAGCTCATGCAGGGTTATTCACTACGTATCAGAGAAGCTGACCCACCCTCAGGAACAGCCAAGTGGTCCCCCTCAGCCCCTGGAAAGTCCCCACACCCAGGCCCGGTGCTTCCCTGGGACCTGGGAGCGACCTGCCTGAGGCCTCAACACTCCCAGAACCGGCACGAACTTGTGGGTCCAGAGAAGAGCTTGTGAGGAAAAGAGTCAGACTCAGGGCTTTTGGCTTCATTCGGTGCTTTTACCTCCTCTTCGCTGCATGGTTCCACCTCCAGCCCATTAAACATTAAAGGCTGGGAGACGGAGAGAAAGAGCAGACAGGAAGCCTCCTTCCCAGCACGGCCCTTCCCTCACAGGCACAAGAAGGACTTCTGGGCAAGAGCCAGGAGCAGTCTAGCACAGTCATTAACTCCAGGAGCAAAGTTCATGGGCACAAGGCCCAGGCAGGTCTGGAGACGCAAAAAAGCCAGAATCCAACGAAAGTGTAATGATGCTCATGCTGCACCCAGACGTCAGCACCAGGGCAAGAGAAGCACCTCCCCCAACTGCAAGGCCAAGGTCGGGGCACATTAGACTTTGGAAAGAGAGAAGGAAGACATACTACTGAGCTGACCAGTGGTCAGAGGCGGATGAGGGAGGCTTTGCAGAGCCAGCAAGTTCTGGCCTGAGGTATTCCTTCAGCAATAAAGCTGGCCACTCAGCTGGATGGCAAAGAAGAGGCCCCCAGAGCTCTTTCATTTAGGCAGTATGTGCATCCTTGGCAAGGTAACCCTTAACTCGCTGAGTTCCAGAAGCCCTTACTACACATCAGTGAGCCCAAACGACTGGAATTCTCGAGTCAGAAGGGCCCCTGCAGGTGTGGGGACCCAAGGGCCCTTGCCCACAAGGAGGCAATAATGCCAACGAGAGGATGAGCTGGTGGAGATCTGGAGCTGGGGATCCTCGCTCAGCCCCACGGCCAGTCGGCTGTTCTCATGCCAGAAACCGATGCCAGTTTTATCCAAGCTAATGATTTTTCAACGTAAGCCCCAAATTCCGATTTTTATGTGAAATTTCCCAATTTTAAGATGTTGGCAACCAAGTCAACGTCATTTAAAATACTGCATGGGCCAAACAAAACCCATCTGGATCTTGGGGGAGGATTCAGCCTGTGGGCCTCCACCTCGTAATTTTTGCTGTCTGTCAATGACTGCATAACCAACCACGGTAACAGCTCATATACGCTGGGTGCTTCGCACACCTTATCGCACTTAGTCCTCACGGTTGAGGAATTTAAGTTCACAGAGAAGAGGTGTCTTCTCCCAGTCGCATGGCTGTAAGAGCCGGGGCGCCAAGATTCCAGTCCTGGTCTGCCTGACGTCACGTGCTGAACTCTTGGCCATTCAGCGATATTGCGATTCCAGAAACAACTAGAGCTGCCTTTAAACCCATTCATTCCCAGGAGCAGCACCCTGAAACTGACAACTGGTGTTAGAATTGCTTAGTGTTTGTGGGAAGACAAGATCAGAAAAGACAGGCTTGCAGAAGGAAAGCTATCACCCTGCCTGCGGACAATGGCAGGGAAGTTGTGTTAAGAATGTTCTTCCAGGAGCTCCCGTGGTGGCTTAGTGATAAGTAACCCGACTAGTATCCATGAGGACTCGGGTTCGATCCCTGGCCCTGCTCAGTGGGTTAAGGATCCAGCGTTGCCAAGAGCTATGGTGTAGGTAGCAGACGCGGCTCGGATCCTGCATTCCTGTGGCTGTGACGTAGGCTGGGAGCTGCAGCTCTGATTGGACCCCTAGCCTGGGAACTTCCATAGGCAGCAGATGTGGCCTCATGGCTCAGTGGGTTCTATTCCTGGCCTGGGAACTTCCACATGCCACAGATGTGGTTAAAAAAAAAGGAAGTTCTTCCATTCTCCACAATGCAAAAACCCCTGCCTGGCTCCACGGAATGATCATTCTAGCCTTTGCTACTCCAAGGGCAGCCAATGGGCCAGCAGCATTGCCATCACCTTGGAGCTGGTTAGGAAGGCAGAAGCTCAGTGCACCCACTGACAGAATGCGCCTCTAAACAGGAGGACCGGCTGCTTCTGCTGCACCCTGAAGCTTGAGAAGGCTGTGCCTTGCCCCTCCCTGACTTGTCCTCCAGTCTGATGTGGCCCTAAGATTACTACCCCAACCCCCATCAGACCACCAACTCCCTAACGACAGAGGCTTCCTCTTCCGTTCCTATCTTGCCTCTTTCTAGGCATGGCTATAGTCTTATGAGTCCCATCAACCCAATTCCAGAAAATGGAAGGAGATATCCAAGAATACAACAGAAGAAGGGACCCTTCCCTGAAGCCAAAACCACGCTCAGCCTCCCAGACAGATGGCAGGGCCTTGAGAATGTGAGAAAAGTCGGCACAGCACCGCGAGCCCTCCACTCTTACCCTGGTGCTGTGGGGATCCAAGTGGCACAGGGTGTATATTCTATAGGCAGAAAAAGAAAGAGTAGGTGCATTAAATCTAGAAACTGTCCACTAGCCCATAAGGGGAAGCTGAGCTTCCCCACCCTTCCTGGTGGGGTGAGGGCCTCTGTGCTCCCTCTGGTGCAGCTGTTCTCTGAAGAAACCCTCACAAAATGCTGTGGGCTTGGATGGGGACCTAGAACTGGGCTGCTGCAGCTGGAACCGCATGCAGCCTGGACCTTTAATCTCCTGGGCTTAATGCTCACTGCAGATCCCCTTTGCTCCAAGGCACTGGAGCCCTTTCCGGGAAATAGGAGCAAACTTCTGTCCTGACACTTCTGCCATTGCTGTCAAATTTTTGGCCTGTCCCCTGACGCTGGGATACCCTGGGAGGAGAGACGTCCTGGGGGTACAGAAGCCCTGGCAGGCCGGCCAGCAGCTCACGGGCCTGCTCACGCCACTGGCATGCCTTTCTCTGTCTGCTCCAGATGCAAGGCCTCCCTGGAGAACATGCCTTGCAGGAAAATTCTCACTGTCCCCAAGGCAACCCAAATTCTTTAAGTGAGTATGTCACCTCCAGCCCTTCTACAGCCCTCACCTGCCTCAGAGACCATAACCACTCAAGGAAAAATAAAGTAAAAGTTACCAACACCCGCCTCCTCCTCCCCGCGGGCCGGCCTGGTGCACACATGCAGCTGGAGAGCTGTTCCAGGCTCCGAAGCACGAGGCTTTCCATTCCCAGGCAACTGTGATGTTGTCATGGAAACGCCCAGTGAGGTGTTTCTCTGGCCGGCCAGCCCCGGCTGGGGACCCGAGGCCCACATTGCAGATGCCTCCTAGCCGGCATCCAGAGTCCTGTGCCACCCTCACCAACCAGGGCCCCCAGGCCCTTGCAGGGCCGTTCACACTCGTGTCTGGACGGGCTTCGGTGCACACGTTTGTTTTGTTTTCTCTTCAGCCCAATCCCTCTGGACACACAAAAAGCACATTCTTGGGGGAAAAAAAAGAAAGAAAAGAAAAAGAAAAATGTATTTTTTTCCCCCTGCATTCCAGCTGCCTGAGCTAAGCAGAGGAATGAATGGTTTGGGAAAAATCTCACACAGGAATAAATTTACAAGGGACAGCTGAGCGGATAAATTCAGTCCCCAAAGAGGGGCATTACGAGGCCTTTTGGCAGGAGACTTGCCCCTTGTGCAAAGCTGTCTGAAAAGAAAAACAGAGCAAGAGAGGGGAGCTTTCACACTCACCCCAAAATAAACCTTTCAGAAATCCTTTTAACTCCCTCTAGCTGCTAGCACTGGAAGAAAGCGAGCCCCAGCAGTCCTTTCTGAGCGGACCTCTCAGAGGTCCCGAGCTTGTCTGGGATGCCGTCCTTGCTCCTCCACGCTCAGGTGGATGCTTCAAGGTTGGCCAAGTCTCCTGGCTTGACCCATCATCCACAAACCTAACAATAACGATGGGTCCTTAGGGGCCCCCTCAGCTGAAGTGTTGCCCGAACACAATAAGGGCTGATGTACTGGACCGCTGGGAGGTGGTCCCAGACCCATGCCTCCTGGGGTGAGGGAGGCCCTTCGGGAAGGAGACTGGGGTGGGGGGCCACCCAGGCTGGAAGACGCTGAGTCCAAACATGCGATGTTTGTTCCTTTGAGTCCCCACAGTTTTTCCTACAAAGACTGAGAGTAAGATTATGCCAGAATCACTTTTGGATATTTTCCCCCCAAAGGGTGTCAAACAGTGACCTCTCTTCTGCTTCCTTACCGCTTCCTTGACTCATCAGTTCATGGCTGGTTGCAAGAATTAGGAAACTCCCTTCAGTTGCCTTCAGGTCTGAGAACTCAGAGAACCCAAACCCTCTTCCTTTTTTTTTTTGGGAACCAAATCCTAGAACTTTTACAGCTGGCAATGACCTTCTTGCTCCTCCTTGCAGCTTTTCCCAGGCTCTTTCACCCCCCAGGAGAGCCTGAGATTCTAACCCCAGCCAGCCGGGTTCCTCTGGGAAAGGCGAGCTTTGACAGTCACCAAACATGTCCACATTGCATGCCTGGAACTAGCGCTGAACTCAAGTTAACTGCTCCTTTTCCATGCATATTCCTACTTCCGAAGTCATTGTCGGTCACTGAGCGTTAAGCATTTACAGTCCTGTCCTGCCCTGTACACCGGGAGATAAAAAAATACATATATTCCCAATGGTCGTTCTCTACCCCCAGTGAGCTCAAAATTCCTTTCCTTTCCTTTTTTTTTTTTTGCTTTTTAGGGCCACACTCGCAGCATATGGAGTTCCCCAGGCTAGGGGTCGAATGGGAACTGCAGCTGCCAGCCTACGCCACAGCAAAGTGGGATCTGAGCCGCATCTGTGACCTACACCACAGCTCACAGCCATGACGGATCCTTAACCCACTGAGCGAGGCCAGGCATCGAACCTGCATCCTCACGGATGCTAGTCAGATTCGTTTCTGCTGAGCCACAAGGGGAACTCCTAAACTTCACTTTTTTAAAAAAAGAAATATGAGTCTCACCATTAGAGATACAGTTGGAGAAGAAAAGATGCTGAGGAAACTATAACATTAAATATGAACCAGGAAAAAAATGGCATATTGTTAATAATCATCAGGTATCCCACGAGCTCCCCCAGCCGTGCCCACCTGCCAGTAGTGTTGAGCTTGGGCAGTCCTGTCTGAAGACAGCATCCATCCCCAGCCTTCCTAGCCAGGACCCCTCAAACCACAGCATCCTCCCTGCAGCTGGAAAGGAGCCAGGGAGACAGCAAAAGAAGGAGTAGTCCTGGGCTGCTCAGAACGTATAGCATCTTCCTGCAAGGACCCTTCAGCTGTATTCAGCTGTGGTTCTAAAATATTTCCTGCCAGACGGCACTTGTATGGGCCCAGTCTGTCTTCTTTCCTCAACTTCGATCTTTTAAGAGGTAAGAAATTATTGTGGGGAAGTTCCTGTTGTGGTGAATCAGAAATGAATCTGACTAGTATCCATGAGGACGCAGGTTCTATCCCTGGCCTTGCACAATGGGTTGGGGATCCGGCGTTGCTGTGAGGTGTAGGTGGCAGACGAGGCTTGGATCCTGCGTTGCTGTGGCTGTCGTGTGGGCAGGCAACTGTAGCTCTGATTCGACCCCTAGCTTGGGAACTTCCATAGGCTGTGAGTGCGACCCTAAAAAAGCAAAAAAAAAAAAAGGAAAGAAATTATCGTGGAATCAGGAAAATCACATGAGCCCCGGGTTTGCCTCTTTTCAGAGTTGCCTCCTCTGAGCCAGCATCCTTGGATAAGTCATCTCTACCTTCTGAGCCTCAGTTTACTAATCTGTAAGCCTGGGGTACCATTATGCCCATCATGCTGGAAGGTAAAATTCAGAGGTAATGCATACAAAGTACTTAGTGTACATATTCAGTAAATGGTTGGTATTGTCCTTGTTACATATACCGGCATACAAAAATGTCCTATGATTTTTAAAATTCTGCCTAAGTGTCAAGAGTCATTTAATTGTCCTTCAGTTTTTATCAGAGATCATGCCTGACACTCCTGGTCCCGTGCAAAGGAAACAAACACAGCCCAGCCCTATCTCAGTCCAGCAGCAGGCACGGCACCTGGGCTGGATGCACGGCCTGCAGAAAAAGACATCCAGCAGATATCCTTGCAGTTGAGGGGCACAGGGTGGGGCATGCCCACCACTGGGACAGAGAGTGAAGGAGGAGCCTTTGGCTTGTTCTTTTCCTGCAACGAAGAACAATTAATAAAAATCCTTTAGGAGAAGCACAAACACTGACCGATCAGCAGTAGGTGGAGGAGAAAATGGAGAGGCTGAAAGCACTCTTGCTGTTCCATGACCACAACCCAAGCCACAAATATGTTTTTAATAAGCAGTTATTAGTACATAACTGCTTTACTAAGCCTAAATTAAATGCATGTTTGAGGGGAATTAAGCACTATTGAAGAGGGAATTCACTGATATTTTCTTCTTGTAAGCTATTACTTTTGAAATGTCAGGGCTCCATGCTGCCCAGGAGATCTTGGCTTTCAGAGGAACTCAAAACCCAAGCAAGAGATTAATCTACCTAAAGAGAAAATGATGGGCTTTCTGAAGGGGGTGGGTAATGGCCGCAAGAATGATGAGAGCCAGCTAGAAATCTCATTTCCAGTTGGGCTAAAGGAAAAGGACACCCTTGGGGAGTCTCTGCTTCTAAAACAAACATTGTCATCATGACCATCTACTGTAAGCTTCCAATTTGCCGGGAAGGACACCTGGCAATTTACAGACATCACTGCTGTTAATGCCGGTGACAATTCCCTGAGGTAGTTATCGTTAGGGTCACTTACAGAAGAGAAGACTGATGTTCAGAGAGATTCAGAAACGTGCCCAGTATTGCACAGCTAGCATCTGGTAGAAGTAAGGTTCCAGTCCAGTCTGGTTGCCTGGGCTCCAGAGCCGACGCCTGATGCTGACAGTAGCTATTATGACAGCACTCTATAGAGTCCATTCTTGTTTTCAGAGTGTGCCCTCTGATCCCTATAATCACCTTCTGCCCCACAAAAGTTAGATGGACATGTGACTACTCAGAATAAAGACACATCACCTAGCTTCTCTGCAGCTGCATGTGGCCACGTGACTAAGTATGGGCCACAGGATATAGGTGGAAGCAATGCATTCAGTTTCTGGGAAGTGTCAACTTTTGGGAAGGAGAAGGCATGTGCCCTTCCCCCCTTTGCCCTCTCTTTCCCAGCTGCCAGAATGCAGATGTGCACGCAGACTGGACCACAAGATGGGAAGTGCATGTTACCAGAGGCAGAGCATGGAAGCGGACCAGAAGGAGTCTGGTCCTGATCACTGTGGAGTCTCAAGAACACCCCGATCTGACTCCTAGCATTGATATGTGGAACAAATACACCTCCACCTTGAGTAAACCACTGCTGATTTGGGGTCTTCTGTCACTCAGCTGGAGAGAATCCTACCTATGGCACCAGGAAGCCTCCATTCTTCGGCCCCCATCTCTTCCTGCGTAACGCCTGTCCTTCTCTGCATCCCCTTCTTTCCCTCCCCCACCTATCATCCAAAACGGACTTGACTTACACGTGTATCAGATTAACAGCAGATCACCAAAGGGGCCAGAGGACAGCCTGGGACCTCTGGAGAAGGAAAGCATGAGTTCCAGCCAATGACCATGTTCTTGGGCCTGGCCAGCAGTGAGGGAGTGGTTCAAACCCAGCTCTTCCCGCTCAGTTGGCCTCTCTGCCCATTTGTGAGGTACAGCAAGAGTCTGGCCAACAAAATCTTCTTTCCAAGAAAAAACATTCAAGTCATCCTGCTTCTCTGGTTCCTCTCCTGCCATCATTCCAAAAAGATGTACGCGCTTTGATAGTCATGAAACATGTCTCTGGTCCCACCCACACATCCCAGTTTCCAGGCAAGACCCAAGCCAGACAGGCCTGGACTTTTCCCTTCCATGTGTGTCATCCTTGCTTATCTTCCAGGACAAGCCAACTGAGCATGGCTGCAAAGAGAAATGACACTTGCCCCTCCCATGGAAGTGTTTCAAAGAGTCCCAGAGTGGATGAGTCCTGAAAGTTCCCTGAATCGTTGACTCTTAAAGCTGAAGAAACTACAGAGGTCATCTTGTCCAAAGAAAAAGATGATGATCTTAACAGCTGGGGGATACAAGGCAGCCAAGGTCAGTCAAATCATTTGTTATTAGAGAATTGGGACCACTGATAACAACAACAACAACAACGGCAGCATTTAACCAGTTCTATGTGCCAAACCCTGCACAATGAGCACTTGGCGTGGATTATATCACTTAGTTCTCAGAGCTACCCAATGACCCAGGTACCTAACTTGGAGGCTTGGGGAACTTAAATAACTCGCCTGATTTGATTTTACAAGGCAACAGGCTGTTGGGCTGGGATTCAAACCCAAAGTTATTTGTAGCTTGAGCCTAAACTCTGCTCTTTTTACAGCATCACACTACCGATTCATTACTTGTCCAAGTGAGACCATGTCGCAATTGCCTTTTTCACAAGGAAACCAAACTGGACACCCTGCAGTCTCACAGAGTTGTCACCGAGCGTATTCCACACAGTGCTGTCCTCAGGGACACCCAAAGGCCTTGACACAGACAGTCTTCTCTGCAGAAATCTAAAATCCATATCTGCCATACGCACACTGAGGTATATGGAATGGTTGGCCAATGGGGACCTGCTGGATAGCAAGAGACCCCTACCCAGTATTTCGTGATAATCTATGTGGGAAAAGAATCAGACAGAATGGATATGCATATAGGTATGACTGGGTCACATTGTTTTACAGCAGAAATTATCACAACCTTGTAAATTAACTATACTTCAATAAAACCTAATAAAATAAGATAAAATAAAATCCACATCGGAAGGAAAACAGGCTTCACATCTAGCCACAGGCAGTAACCTGAGCCACCGCTTGTAAGGTTCAGATAAAAGCCCAGTGCCAAAGTCTTCCTATCTCTTCACTCTCTGTCTTTCAAGAAGTATCTGTTGAGCCAAATAAAACCGTGCTCAGCCCTAGGCATAAACAGTTGAACAAAAGAGATGTGGTGCCTGGCCTTAAGGGGCATTTCCGTGGGAGAGAAAGACAGTGAAGAAATAACTTCACAGGTATTTACTGGCAACTGTGATAAGAGCAACAAAGGGAAGGTGCATGTCAGCACACGAGGGTATAAGAGGGGCACACCTGGCCAGGGAGTGAATGTGAAAAGGCTCTGAGATGGAGAGAAACCTGGTAAATTTAAGAACCTGAAAGAAAGCCAGCTGAAGACATGACTAAGTCTTAGGTCATTCAAGACCTAAGAGGCCATGTTAAGAATGTTGGAATATCCTAGAAATAATGATGAGCCACTGAAGAGTGTTCCGCAGGTGAATGATGGAGTCTGGTTTGCGTTTATTAAGAATCACCTTAGCGGCTGAGTACAAAGGACAGGGGAGTGGAGGCGGAGAGGCCTCTCACAGCTCTCGCACTTGTCCAGCGAGGACAGTGCGTGTGGACGCAGGAGGGGCGGAGGAGAGGGGCCGGGGATGGAACTGGGGTGTTAGGCGGAGCGGCCTGGAGCCGCCTGTGTGAGTGTAGAGCTCAGGAGCGTGGTCTTACCTGCATACTTAAGTTTGGGAATTGTCTTCCTGCAGATGGTGCTGAATGGGCGGAAGTGGGCGGGATCTCCCAGAGAGAAATAAAGTTAGAAGAAAAGGGGGTCGAGGATCAAACCCTGAGAAACTGTAAAGTTAAAGCCTGGGCAGAAGGAGCAGATCCAGCAGAGGACACAGAGAAGAAATGGCCAGAGGAGCAGCAAGCCGACCAGAGCATGTGGTGTCACAGAAGGCGACGGAGGGTCCAAGGTGGGAGCGGTCAGTGGTGTGAGAGCCTGAGGTGGACAAGGGAGATGACAGTGAGCGGTGTGGAACCTCCAGGTTGGTGAACGGACGTGCGGGGGGCACGGAGGCTCCTCCCCCACCCGCCCCTGTGCATCTCTTCCATTTCCCAAGCCGTATCCTTCATAATAAACTGGAAAGCCCAGCGCTGATCTAGATGCTTCTACTCCAAGTGGAAGCTCAGCGTCATCCAGAAGCAGGTTTATTACAAACACCGTAAGTACATAACACAGCCATCCTCCTTACTCACAGGGGACCAAGGAAGAGAATCAGATACGGAAGAAGACATCTTTCCTGCAAAAGTGGTCAAGCTCTTCATCCAGGTAACTCCTGTCCCAGAGCCGAACACCTAAAGGCAAGAGTTCTAAATCAGACGAGGACAGTGATAATGACCCTTTGCAGACACTAGTTCTTTGAAAAGAAACAGATGATAAAATAGTTAATGGCATTTAGACATTTTCAAGGTTCAGGAAAAATCAGAACATTGCAAGCTAAGAGTTTACAGATGAAGATTTTTTATTTTTTATTTTTAGTTTTTATTTTTTTGCTTTTTAGGACCACACCCGTGGCATATGGAAGTTCCCAGGCTAGGGGCTGAATCAGAGCTACAGCTGCCAGCCCACACCACAGCCTCAGCAACATGGGATCCAAGCCACATCTGCAACCTATACCGCAGCTCACGGCAATGCTGGATCCCCAACCCACCCAGCGAGGCCAGGAATTGAACGTACATCCTCATGGATACTAGCTGGACTCGTTTCCGCTTTGCCACAACAGGAACTCTCAAGATTTTTTTTTTTTTTTTAGGTATTGCTGTCAACTAAAGAACTCAAAAGAGGCTTGCTTAGGGAAATTTTATAGAAGAATTTATATTTTTGAGTATTATTTCCTGAACATGATCCCCTTACTTGAGAAATTTCCCAGCAAAAAGACATATATAATAGCATTGGTTCCCCTTGTTTTTTCCACTGGTTAACATTTCCTGGAAATATGAGAACGCAGAATGCTATCTTTCTGACATATGAGTGTACATCTCACTGAATGAGAACTTTGCAGAAATATCATTCCTACATAAAGATTAAAATAAGTCCATACACTCTGCAGTTCTGCTTCAGGATCAAAGTAAATGTCAGTATTTTTATGTGGGTAACCTTAGCCCGAGTTGAGCGGAAATGCTTCTAAAAATCAATCTCTTTATAATTTTAACAATTTCTAGGGATTCTGGATTTCCTAAAGGTAAAATAATGTATGCAAAACTGCACCTGCACTCACATTTGTTACTAAGCTCGTGATAGTATCCGCCGCGGGGACTTTGAATAATTAGACATGCCTTAGATTTTGAATAGATATAAGTTTGTATTAAAACATAGAACAGGAGTTCCCTCGCAGCACAGTAGGTTAAGGATCTGCCACCGTCACTGCAGCAGCTTGCGTTGCTACTGTGGCAAGGGTTTGATCCCTGGCCTGGGAACTTCCACATGGCACAGACTCAGCCAAAAAATAAAGTAAAATATAGAACAGTCAGAAAAATTTGATGGTACCCATTAGATAGAGCACATACTACTGACTTGAGCAAAAGCTATTTCAATAAAGCAGTGAGTGAGGGTAGAAAGCAAATTGGCGGGAAGTTCAGAGTGACCTGGAAGCAAGAGTGGGAATGGGGAAATGATCGTTTCTACAGACCCCTCTGCATTTCAGACTCATCCTGGATCAGCTCTGGCTCTCAGTCCACTCAGGGTCACCATAATTCCTCCCTCAGTTCTACAGGAGGGAAGTATTCCAAGATCAGAACCCGAAACCCTGGCTCCAGCCCAGTCTTAAGACTCAGTTATGCTGGAGGAAGTAAAAGCACCAAGTCTAAGCGTATACGAATTGGGTTAACATTTTTTAAAAACTTGCATGTTAAGTTAGCTTATGAATATTCTGTATAAGCTTGGGGCACGATCATTTTTACAAGCTAGGAGCTGATCACAGGGTCAGAACGACAAAGCAGAGCCGGGAGCTGTGACCAGAGGGAGCAGGGATGGTGACAGAAAGGACCAGCTGAAAGACAGGACCCGATCATGTGAGAGTCAGAGGGTCAAGTCCAGAGACTGAGGGACGGGATAGCTGGTGATGTTCGAGCAGAAAGGCAGCAAGGTGAGTGAGCTGTGGAATCAAGTCTGAAAACTCCACAAGTGCTAGGTGGTTACAGTGAGAGAAGCGACCAAGCTCCGGGCCCGGGGTTTTAACCACACGCATCCTAAGAGGATCACTAGTCTCACTGTGCACAGGACGACTCACCTGGTGCCACACAACTAGTGAGAAGCAGATCCAGGACCTAGTTCCCAGCCCCTGTCAGCTCAGCCAGGGCCGCTAGCCACTCTGCGGTATGGAAGCCCAGCCAACCTCACTCTCCTCCTGGTGGCGAGTCATCACCTCCAAGTGGAGGCATCTCCTCCAGGCCTTAGATTCCAGGCTTTTAATCATGCCTGCTTCTCCAGATGGGGCCGTGGGAGGCAAAGTCACAGCATCACTCACTCTGCCCTCCTCTCGCCTCTGACCCAGCAGTCTGGCAGAAAATTCTTCTGCACAGCTGCCCTGCTGAAAACTCTCTCTCTCATCATTTCAAATCATCCCTCTGCAGGAATGGAGCCTCTAAAGCAAGTCCACAAGCAAACCAGGACTCCCCGTCGCTGTGGACATAGCTTAGCTCCTTAGCTCTGGCTGATGGTGGCACTTTGTGCGCTGGGCGCTAAACTTTCCCATCTAGTGCTGTTTGTGTGGTGGAGGAGGTGGACCGGGAAGTGGGGTGGGCATCCGTTACGCAGGGTTGCATAACATTTCTGACCTGGGCAACTTTTGTCCTCATTCACTGATCCCGACATGCATGATGGCTGATGGCCTCTGACGTGCAACCAGCTCGCCTGACTCAGCACAGAAGGATGGAACAGGAAGTCAGCGCAAACTGTGTGTGTGTGTGTGTGTGTGTGTGAATCTCTGTGTGCCGGGTTTATATATTTTCCAACCCCGACTGCTTAGCCCTCCTATCTGACCCTTTTACGGACGCGCTGGAGCTTGAGAGGCTGGTTAAGCAGGATGCAAATAAGATCATGCCCCTGAGAGTCAGCGCACGAAGCGTGATGTTTGGGGACCAGTTCAGTTTGTTTGTATCTTTATTTCAACTGAAGCTCTTCCGTTCCCACACGCCCCGGGGATGAGGTTCTGGAGCCCCTGTGGGGCCTGCAGGAGCTATTTTCCTAGTTGCTAGGCAATGTCAATCCTGCTTCACGCCTGGTGAGCTCATGCCTGTGGGTGATCCAGGATTAGCTTTACAGCAACCAGAAAGAGGGGGAAAGAGGTATGTGTGCAAACAGCACCCGCAGGCAGTGACAGAGTGATGAAGGGTGACTCTGACAGGACACCTAGAGCCGTGAGGAGCAGAACAATAGGGGCCATTTAAGACTCTACACTCTGCCAGGTGTTCGGCCAAGCTCTCCAGCACATGTGAGCTCCCTGAAAGGGGGTGACAGACCGAGAGCAGGTGGCCACATGAGAAGAGAGGCCTGTCATCTTTCCACTCTCACGTTTACCCTCCATAGGGCCTGGCACGTGGTATGTAAGGAGCGACTATTATTCCAGCCCCGGTTACCTAACCCAACACTCTCATCTGCGGATACAAGACCATGATTTGGAGAAGCTCCCCCGGATAAACACCATCCTTCAGACGCATCTGGCCACATTTTGAAAGGTCCAAACAGAAGAGGGTGAGGATGTTCTGACGCCTCCTCATCTCCTCACCGCAGAGGACCCAGACGACCCCTGGCCACCAGGAGGAGAAAGGGGGACCGCGCCCAGCTTCAAGGATTTGCCAGGGCCCCTCATCCCCACGTCTAACAACCCCCTAGCCCAAGTCCTGACACCTTGGGCCCATCTCCCTGCCTCCCTTTTCCTGCTGTTTCTCTCCAGACCATTCTGATAACAGAGGAGCAATGCTTCCTCTTTCCAGCATGTGGCCGCTTCCCAGGAGCCTGCCTAGTCCCCACCCTCCCTGCACCCCATGATCCTTCCAGCCTCCCTGGCTCAGAGCTGACAGCCTGCCTGCAGCTCCTACCAGACCAAAACTCTTTGCACCCTCCACACATTTCTTAACCAGACCCTACTGGGTTTTCCAGTTTGTCTGAGATACTCTTGACATACACGGCTATATACATTTAGGTTGTAGAGCTTAATGATTTGACTTACATATATCCCGCAATGATCACCACAATAAGTTGTTGTTGTTGTCTTTTTAGGGCCGCACCCGCAGCATATGGAGGTTCCCAGGCCAGGGGTCTAATCGGAGCTACAGCTGCCAGCCTACACCACAGCCACAGCAACGCGGGATCCGAGCTGCGTCTGCGACCTGCACCACAGCTCACGGCAACGTGGATCCTTAACCCACTGAGTGAGGCCAGGAATCAAACCTGCATCCTCATGGATACTGGTCAGACTCATTTCCGCTGAGCCACGTAGAGAATTCCGATAACCACAATAAGTTTCCTTAACATCCATCGTCTCATACAGATACAAACAATTTTTTTCCTATGACGAGGACTCAGGATTTGCTCTCTTAACAACGTTCCTATAGATCATAAGGTGGTGTTAACTGCGGTCATCGTGAACATTACCTCCTACCACTTACTCATCTTATAACTAGAAGTTTCTGCCTTTCAACCGTCTTCATCCAATTCTCCCAGCCCCCGCATCCCTGTTAACCACACATGTGATCGCTTCTTCTGTGAGTTTCTCGTTTTTCTTGTTTTACAGTCTACATATAAGTGAGGTCACACTGTATTTGTCTTTCTCTGTCTGGCTTATTTCACTTAGCATGATGGTTTTAAGTTTCATTCCTGTTGTATCACGTTTGTTTTGTTTATTTATTAATCTGCCAGTGGACATTGGCGTTGCTTCCATCTTTAGCTACTGTGAATAATGCACTGTGAACATGGGGGTACGCGTATCTACTTGAATTCCTGCTTTCAGTTTTTGGGGGTGCATGCCCAGGAATGGAATTGCTGGATCATATGGTAATTCAGTGTTGAGTTTTTGGAGGAACTGCCATACTGTTTTCCACAGTGGCCGAACCATGTTACATTCTCACCAGCAATGAACAACAGTTCCAGTTCCTCTGCCACCTTTGCTACACTTGCTATTTTATGTTTTTGTTGTGGTTTTGTATCAGGTATTCTAAGGGATGAGAAGTGGCATGTCACTGTGGTTTTAATTTGCACTTCCCTAACGACTACTGATGTTAGGCATCTTTTCATGTGTTTATTGGTCATCTATATATCCTCTTTGGAGAAATGTCTATTCAAGTCCTTTGAATATTTTCTTTTATTGAAGTATAGTTGATTTATCATGTTATGTTAGGAGTTCCTGTAGTGGTTCAGTGGAAACGAATCTGACTAGTACCCGTGAGGATGCAGGTTCAGTTCCTGGCCTTGCTCAGTGGGTTAAGGATCCAGCGTTGCCATGAGCTGTGGTGTAGGTCAGATGTGGCTCGAATCTGGCATTGTAGCTGTGGTACAGGCCAGTGGCTATGGCTCCGATCTGACCCCTAGCCTGGGAACCTCCATATGCCATGCATGAGGGCCTAAAAAAAAAAAGACAAAAAAATTAATAATAATGTTGTGTTAGTTTCAGGTGTACAGCAAAGTGACAAAGCAAAGTGATTCTTTTTCAGATTCTTTTTCATTTTAGGTTAAGATATTGAATATAGTTCCCTGTGCTATACAGTAAGTCTTTCTAAAAACTAGGTTGTTTTTGCTGTTCTTGAGTTGTAGGAACTCTTTATATATTCTAAGTATTAATCCTTTATCAGATATGTGATTTGCAAATATTTTCTCCCATTCTGTGGCTTGCCTTTTCACTCTATTGATGGTGTTCTTTGAGGTACACAGCTTTAAATTTTGATGAAGACCAATTTATCTGTTTTTTTTCTTGTGTTGCCTGTGTTTTGGTGTCATATCCAAAAAAATCATTGCCAAATTCAGTGTCATAAGCTTCCCCCCTGTGTTTCTTCTAAGAGTTTTATAGTTTTAGCCCTTACATTTAGATTTTTTATCCACTTTGAGTTAATTTATGTGGCTGTTATAAGTGTCTAATTTTATTCTTTGGCAGCTGATGTCCAGTTTTCCATGAGCCATACGTTGAAAAAAAAAAAAAACTTATCTTTTCCTCTATGAATGGTCTTGGAACTTCTGTTTAAAATCATCTGACTATATATGCAGCGGTTTATTTCTGGGCTTTCCATTCTATTGGTCTATATGTCTATTTTTATGCATGTACCATGTTGTGTTGATTACCATGGCTTTGTAGTAAGTTTTGAAATCAGGAAGGGTGATATCTTCAATTTTGTTCTTCTTAAAGATTTTACTATTTGCGGTCCCTTGAGATTCCATTTGAATTTGATAAATCTTTCCATTTCTGCAAAAATTATCATTGATATCTTGATAGGAATTGCATTGATCTGGAGATTGATTGCATTGGGTAGTACCTGGAAAGTTTTGAAAAATCTTCTCCTGAGTTTCTTTATGTACTATTTTCCTGTACAAAGATCTTCTTTAGCTAACTAAATAATAGATTTCTGATCACAGGAACTATGTCTTCTGTCTTTTTTGTATCTTATGGTGCACAGAACAATACTGAAGATACTAAGCCATTAGGTAAAAAGGTGAATGTTTATTTCCCTAACTTAAAACCTTTTAATGGATAAAACTACAGACAATCAACTATTACCCCAACATTTCTTCCAGCTTTGGATTTTTCTGCCAAAGACTTAGAGCTGAAAAAGAAAACAAGAGAGGCCACCAATCCCTGCCATATCTGCAAAGCACACACACCCTTCCTGGATCACCAATTAAAGCTGATACCATGACTTCTGGCCACACCAGAGAAGCCAACACCTCTTCCATTTCCTTCCCTGATAACTGCTGTCAGTGTTGCCATTTGGATATGACTGTCCATAAGAAACCCAGACAAAGGGGGATTTCTAGACTGGAGAAGCTGCTCTTACTGCTACAATTGGCATGTTGTAGGAGTGACAGTAAGTGTTGTTTCTACCCACCATCTATTCAGAACTTGCAAGATGTCAAGTGCCAAGCAATTAATGTGTTTTACATGCATTATCTCAATGTTGGGGGATAATCAGGGCCAAAGGTCACTCTGGAAAAGAAATAGGTTTGGTATCCAATTCTCAAAGGAGTGGGAAACCATAGGGAAAGAAACTCAGGTGCAGATAACCCAGTGGAGTTTGACATACAGTGAGCACCATGCTAGTTATATGTAAACTCTAGGTACTTAGACATTGGAAGGGTCTGGTCGGCCTGCATTTGCTCTGAGTCTGGGTTCTCTCCATAATAGGGACATCATACTGACTCCTAAAGAACAACGATGAAGTCCTTCTAAACAGAATTCTGCATAACCCAAAGTACACAGACAAGCAACATACTTGCCCACCGGAAGTGCCAGTCTTGATTCTAAGAGTCAGGGCAAGACCTTCCCACACTACAGCTCACATCCTGAGCTAAGCCCTCCGGGATGGGTGGAAATTTCTGGCCACCAGTGGAGAGCGCTGACAAGTTAATTACCGAGCCTACACAGTCCATGGTGACTGCGGGGTTGCCCACCAGAATTGCGTGGTGCCAGATGTTGCTGTTGCCCTGAGTGACGTGTCAGATGTGTCAGACGCTAGGACTATGCTGACTTGCTGCCATGGCAACTGACAATTGAGATTAAACAGTAGTTTCCCCTGAAATCAGCTGGCATCCTATAGGCCAAACGACTGATGGCTTGAGGACATTTTTCACTTTTCCATGAGGTTTTGGCTCTGGTATGACCTAGGTGTTGAGATTCTAATGGAGCAAGGATGAACGGCCTGGGCAGTGAACTGGGACAGCCTACGCAACATGAGCTTCTTGAAACTGCCCTTTGTGTTTTCTGCCATCCCTTCATTCAGGGAGCCAACCGGAGCTCCCCTTCCTCACCAGCATTTCCCGATTAACACAGTCTGCCTGATCTCCATAGCGTAGCTCCCCTTCCGCCCTGAAAACAGTATGTATTCTATTCATCTGGTCCAGCCCCCATATATGCCCATATAAACCAGGTCACTTGGCCCACAGACAAGCTCTCATCTGATTACAGACCATACCCGCAAGTCCAGCCAGCCAAGGGACCAAGTATAAGCAAAAATTCACTCAACCCACTTCACTACTGCACAGTAACTTGCAGCAAATGCACTAGTAATATGGGTCTCTAGTGTCATTTTCAACCACTGGAGCAAATATTTACATACTCCAGGTCTTCTTGGGACTGCTTATTTGTTTCTGTGATATGTGTCATAATCTTTCAATGGCTTCTTCATGCCAGGGGTATGAAGTGCAAACTCTTTACTCCAGCAGTCAAGGGCCTCCAAAGTACTCCCTGGTCCATGCTCTCCAATCCAGCCTGGTTGTTCCACTCAGGCATACCTCCACATTTCTGCCTTTATAGCCTCACTTAGCACATTTTCCCCCAGGGTAATTACCACCCCCTTGCCTTGCCTCACTTCCACCAAGTTCCTGCCAACTGTCAAGTCCTGGATGAAGGTTGATCCTGGATGAAGTCCTTAGATGAAACCCCATCTAAGAAGGTTTCAGTGATCACTCTGGATACCAGTGACCTCTCTCCATCTCCTCTATCTTCTCCAGAATTTTTTCTTTACTAAACTTTTATGAGTTGGATTGTGCACCCACCGCCATGACCACCAAATTCACGTGCTAAAGTCCTACATACTTCAGAATGTGACCTCGTTTGGAAATAGGGTTGTTGTAGATGGATTAGTTAAGATGAGGACATACTGGAGTAGGGTAGACACAAGATCAGTGTCCTTGTGAAAGGGTAACATAGACACGCACCATGTGATAATGAGGGTAGAAATCTGGATGTTGTATCTACAAGCCAAGGAACACCACCAATTGTTAGAAAACCACAAGAGGCTGGGAGAGAAGGACCAACATTGTCAATACCTTGCCCTGGGATTTCTGGCCTCCAGAACTATGAGAGCATAAAATTCTGTTGTTTAAGCCACCCAGTCCGTGTACCTCGTTAGAGCAGGCCTAGCAAACTAACACAGCCACTTATTTCATCACATTTAGATCCAACAAATTATAAGGTCTTACTCTGTGCCTAACACCAGCATGGGTGCTTTACACGCCCTCCTCATTTAATATTTAATATGTGTGAAGTAATGGCAGTATTCCCAGTTTAAAAATAAGGAAAATGGGGCTCAGGTAGTTAGGTAAAACCACAGGACTAGTAAAAGATTTGAAACCAAGCATACCCATGTGAGGATGACTATGTCATGCTGCTTCTCCCATATGCTATCCTTTAGGAGTAGCTTTACATTTGTACATCTTCTCTCTCCAGTTAGGTTCAAGTTTCTTGGAGCTAGAGATACTATTTGAAAAATCTGTGAGCCTACAAAGTGGCTGGAATCATATTCTTTCTCTAGCAAATACTTGGTAACTGTTTCTGTGATTACATTAACGGGTATCACATTGGTCTCTTCATCATAAATATCCATTTTTATATCTACCCTATCTTCGTACCTTCCAAATAAAGCATCAATATTAGTGACTAGACAGCTGAGCCAAATCACTGCAGCCCATCTCCATCCTAGATGTTTCCCTATGTTCCCTTACCAGCTTGATGTTCCAGCATACACTGCCTAAATTTGTGTGACTTTTCCCAGTATTTATCCTCGGGGCTCTGAGGAGCTTAGATATCCATGGACACTACTAACCAAAGTTTGCAAGACTAGAAGCACCCAGGGGATCAAGACTTTCTGCTCTTAGAAATGCTTTAGAGTGATGTGGAGGCCCTGAGACATCACAACTACTTCCTTCCCTAGCCACGTCTGCCTGGTAAAAAGCACCATCTTTCAGAACCACCTGCCCTTGTCAGCATTCTTAGAGTCGGGCAGTTTCTGGAGCTGATAACAATAATGGTACCCTGCATACATAGGGTGGCCTGGGTCTTTCCTCAGAAATGAGATGCTAAAGTCAGAAAGGGACTTTCTATCAGCAATGGTCCCTTCACCTCAGTTCTGAGGCCAAAAAAAAAAAAAAAAAAGCCAGGAACAGATTTCATCCTGGAAAGAGATCTCTGTAAGGGAAGAAAGACAAGATTCCTGGGCCATTAGCTACCACTGAGTAGAGTCCAATTTGGCCAAAGACGCAGGTCAAGTCTCATTCTTCTTCTACACACCCACCTCCAAGGCCAAAAGTACAAGAGTTCCTTCAGGTCAACTCCCTCATCCAAGCTGATTTTTTCCAGTCTAACATGGTAGAAAGCACTTGGTATTTAGAACTGGAAGGTATACACTTGGCTATTTCTCACAATGCAAGCTGAGTAATTTTAGGTAAGCACCATAAGCCAGTGGTACATGGAGGGGTCTCTGGAGCCTGTCAGCCTGACTCCACCACTTATCAGCCAAGTGACCTTGGTCAATTTACCCAGATTCTCTCTATGCCTGCTTCTCAACTTATTGTGTTGATCAAATCTACATGAATAAGTCAAAGTTTCTGTCTCTATGTCCATGTAATTGCCTGTTATTGCATCACACAGATCTGAAAAATCCCACTGTCGCCAAATGAAGAAGTAATATCTGGTAATAGGCTGTCTGGTAGACAAGAACTTAGTTTGGAAAGAAGAGAAGAAGCTTTTGAGGGAACTGCAAAGGAATAGACAATTCTCCTCCAGAGTGGTTGAAAGAGAGACACCAAAAGAATGGAAAACAACAAAAAAGGAGCACACAGAAGCTGTGAGATAATAGCAAATGGACTAATGCATGTGTAGCTGGAGTTCCAGAAGTAAAAGGGAGAGAACAGGGCAGAAGAATTACTTGAAGAACTAATGGCTAAGAATTTTCCAAAATTAATGAAAGATAACAAACCACAGATCCAAGAAGCTCAAAGAATCACAAATAGGATTAAAAGATATGCATGTACACACTCACACATGTATCATAGTAACCTGCTTTAAACCAGAGATAAAGACAAAATCTTGAAGGCAGACAGAGAAAAAAGAAACATTATGTATAAAGGAATAAAGATAAGAGTTAGGACAGACTTGTAGTCAGAAGCTATGCAGACTCCAAGGCAACAGAGGTGCTCTTTGAAGCACTTAGAAGAAAAACGTCAGTCCAGCTTTCTGTACTCAGTGAAAATACCTTTCAAAAATGAATTTTTAAAAATATATTTTCAGACACACACACGCACACACAAAGCTGACAAAGGTAACTGCCACCTGTCCTACACTAACAGAAACATGTAGGAATTGCTTCAGGTAGAAAGAATATGATACCTTGGAGTTCCTGTCATGGCGCAATGGTTAATGAATCTGACTAGCATCCATGAGGATGCAGGTTTGATCCCTGGCCTCGCTCATTAGGTTAAGGATATGTTATTGCCGCTAGCTGTGGTGTAGGTTGAAGACAGGGCTCGGATCCTGTGTTGCTATGGCTATGGTGTAGGCCAGTGGCTACAGTTCCGATTCGATCCCTAGCCTGGGAACATCCATATGCCACCTGTGTGGCCCCAAAAAGCAAAAAGAGAACACAAGGAAGGAAGGAAGAGAGAGAGAACGAAAGAAAGAAAATGATACCAAATGGAAACTTAGATCTACACAAACAAATGAAGAGTGTTGGAAATAGTGAAAAATGAGGTGAAATATAAGAATTCTTCCTTATCTTTAATTTTTTTAAGACGCTAAGAAGTTAGACTCTCTGAGTTTAAAACTTACCTCTAACATTACTGTCTGTATTTGTGTGCAATTTATATAAACTTTCTGGGTTTGGTTTTCTTATCTGTAAAATCAGGATAATAATACCTACTTTACTGTGTTGTTGAGAGAACTAACTAAAACAAGACATGTAATATACTAAGAATACAGTAACTTTCTATTCATTTTATGCCAATCCCATGACATTAATCATGCAAAGGTTGTATTCTGGGCCAAAAGCAAACAGAATGAATTAACCTCAGCATCCTTCGAAACGTCCAGAGCATTCCTTACTGGTTTCAAATAAAACCCCTGCTGCTCTTCTTCATCCACTATAAAAAAATAGCTCTTCCCCACTCTTCCTCATCTGAAGATAAGAGCACTTCTACAATTAAATCCCCTGCCATGTCAGGAGCCTCTCTCTCTGGGGAATGAGTGATTGCAGAATCGCTGAATTGTTATGATCCAATTTATTGGTTAAATCACCTCCCACAAGTCCGGCCCTGGATAAGCAACAACAGCTATAGCAAGAAACAAGACACACCAGGCCCCTGCCCTCATGGAACTTCAGATCTAGCAGAGAAAGCAGGCATTAAACACGCAAGGGCTCAAATAAAGACATCCCTACATGGGGGTGGGGGAGCATTATTCACTGAAATTCTTCCCAGCGAAAGAACTTATTCCATTTTTAGGGATGTTACTTATTTGAGTAACAGCCAAGATTCTTCTTGGAAGTCAGCTGGCACCAAAGCCTCAGGGAAAGGGGACAGTATCTCAGAGACAGTGGGGAAAATATTTTCCCCACATGAAAAGAGACTCTTTGAGAACACATAGAGAATTTTTTTTTTCTTTTTACAGCCACACCCATGGCACAGGGAAGTTCCCAGGCCAGGAGTGGAATCAGAGCTGTAGCTGCAGGCCTGTGCCATGGCCATGGCAACACTGGATCCGAGCTGCATCTGGGACCTGCGCTGCAGCTTGTGGCAAATCTGGATTCTTAACCCACTGAGCGAGGCCAGGGATTGAAAGCACATCCTCACAGACACCATGCCAGGTTCTTAACCCACTTGGCCACATCAGGAACTCTGAGAATTTATTTATTTATTTATTTTGCTTTTTAGGGCCACACCCACAGCATATGGAGGTTCCCAGGCTAGGGGTCAAAACTTAGGCTGTACCACAGCCACAGCAATGTGGGATCTGAGCCACATCTGCGACCCACACCACCACTTACAGCAATGCTGGATCCTTAACCCACTGAGCAAGGCCAGAGATCGAACCCACATCTTCATGGATCCTAGTCGGGTTCATCAACTGCTGAGCCACGAAGGGAACTCCTGAGAACTTTTTTTTTTTTTAATTTAAGGACTGCATTGGAACACAGACCCCTTTTTATGGGTGTTTGCCTTCATGCATGATTCCTTGCCAGCAGCTGATATTGTTTAGGTGAGTGCTCAATCTCAGAGACTTAAAAACACAGGCATAGCAATAAAGAACTAAGAGGATTCTTCCTCTGGGGGAAACTGAGTCCCCGAGAGGAGAACTAATCTGCCCAAGGTTGCATGGCTTCCCAGGAGAACTGAAAAACTCCAGTTGCAATTGGAAGAACTCAAGTCTCCTGACTGGCATCCAGTGTCTTGCTTCAAGAGACCACACTGCCTCCCTTAGGGACTGAGAATTGTTCTGCCTTGGAGTTATTTCAGAGAGCAAAATCCATTGGCAAGTTTCCTTTACTCACAGCTCTAGAATATGCAAATTTTCTATTTTTGGCCACTTGAGCAAAGGCAAGCTTTTCAGTACCAACATATTCAAAATGCATTCCCTACTATTGTAAATAACTTTTAAAAGAGGGATTAAAGATTAGGAAAGGAAAAGGCACATAAAGCAACTTCCATTCTGATACGGCAACTTGATCACAGTCACTCATCTATATTCTTCTCCCAAAATGCTATTAAAATGAAGGTAAAACTGTTACATCACAAGGGGACAAAGAGAATGAGAGGGAAGACAACACCAACAAAAAGTTGGAAAACGCTGGGGGTGGGGGAGGCAGGAGCCCAGGACAGGCGGCAGCAGGCCTGGGGAGCAACCAGTGTGGGTCCCAGCAGCAGAGGGGGGGGCAGGCACAGGAGGGGCCTGAGAGGCAAGGAGGGACCCATGACCCTCTTGGTGTTACTGACCCTGCTAAGAGGATTTTTTCAATTCTCTAAGAGTTTGTGGCAAAATCTTGATAGATTCATAGAAAAATTAATGAAGAAAAATGACCCCAGATAAAAAAGTCCATAAAAGAAAGGAATGTCATCATTACAGTTTATGACTCAATTATTAATAATACATATGTAGCCATAATCTTATAAAAATGTAGTGCTGGTTTAGCCAAAATTGTGAAATAATTATGGAATGTGGAGAGGAAAAATATATGTAGAGCAGGGGCAGAGATAAAGAAAACTAAAATTCTCATTTCCTGTGGTAGGAGACCAACACATGATGTCTTAAAGGAAAAAACAATAGCGACAATAAATAATAAGCAAATTACTTGGAAACACAAAGGTAAATACTTGTTGGAAAAGCCGAGTTGCAAAAAAGGTGGGACTTGAACCTCTTTTTGCTATCAGCCCTGTCACACTATTTGACTCTTTATGTCCAGATATTACTTTGAATACCTTTTGTTTTTTAATAGTACAAGAACAGGAGTTCCTGCTGTGGTGCAGTGCTTTATGGATCCAGCACTGTCGTGGCTGTGGCATAGGTCGCAGCGCTGGCGCAGATTCAGTCCTGGGCTGCGGTACTTCCATACGCTGCGGGTGCAGGCCCTCCGCCTACCCACCCCCCCCCCCAAAACAGTGCAAGAACACAAGGGAAACAAAGGTGTAATGAGAGTAGATTTCGTACAATAAAATCTTGGGGATAAGGAAGTGGAAGGGACATTAGAACTCACTAGTCAGTGGGGCTGGCGGTGAAAATGCAGCAGAGGTGGGGTTCAGCATCAAGCAAACAATGAGCAGAGTGAAGGCCGAAAAAGTCAAGGGCACTTGGGAGGAAGTATAAGAAAACTTGCCTCAAGACGATGTGCATCTCAGTACATGTGACTCAAAGTTTTCTCCTCCCTGCCTCCCTGGGACCTGCCTGGAGAAAGCAGGTGCCGTCAGGAGAATGTCAGTCATATTGACGGCCTGCCCTTATTTTAGTAAGTGGGAAATTTCCTGTAAAGAGCTTTCGTAGGTTGACTGTGACTATAGGAATCTTCCCTTGAGATTTAAAGTGTCTCCCCTGAAAATTCGCTCCCGAAGGGGTTTTTCCGAAATGTGTCATTCACACCTTCGTGCCTTGCTCTTGTTCCTACTTCCTGGAACTCCTTCTCTGCCTCCACTTCCATCTGGCTGACGGGGTCTCGCTGTTATTTCTTCTCAGACATCATTTTCCTCCAAGAAGCCATCCCGGCCCTCTTCCTGGCTTTCTAGTCCCCATCCAAGGTGGATAAAGATAGCTTTTCTCTGCATTCCCAGCACGTGTGGTGGACAGTCCTACCTTTACAATTAGCCCGTGGAGTAGCACACACCCACTGGCCGCCTGCTTCCTCCACTGTAGCATCTCCCTGACAGAACTGTGCATCTCTGCCTTATTTGATTATGTTTGGATCCCTACGAAAACCAGCACCCAATGGACTAGCCCAGAATCACGGAAGCAATCACAGAAGATGGTTCGTTAACATCCGAAGAACGAAACTTGACTCCTGAATACAGAGCAAATCAGAAAAGAGGCTTCCTGTGGAGTCAAAGGGCTTGGCAAGCAGAGGCCTGGCTGGGTTCGAGGCTTCATTTACCCACCACTTGGTGCCCTAGTGCAGGTCTGAGCCACGTAGTTTTACACCCTGGCAGTGCCTGCCAGCTGTGTGGCCGTAGGTACCTACCCTCCAGCTCCTCAGCAATGAAGGGAGCACAGTAAACCCCACCTGGAAAGGCCGTTTGGAAGATTATAGGGAATATTGCTCGGCTGATATCGAATCACTTGTAATGGAACATGATGGAGGATAATGTGAGAAAAGATATATATATATACCATATATATATATATATATATATATATATATATATATAAGCCCTTTTATATATATATATATAAAACTGGGTCACTTTGCTGTACAGCAGAAATCAACAGAACATTATATAACAACTATAACAAAAAAAATTTTTAAAAGAATGCTCAGTTGGGTATCTGGCACTGAGCAAGAACCCCAGAACTGGTAGAAGTGACTGTGATTATTCTTTATAACAAGATATCAGGGAGGTGCTGGAGGCTTTTGAGCCACATAATGACATTTTTGCGGTTGACCAAGGTTGCCAGGCAGCCAGCAGGATGGCTGAATTGAACAAGAACAAAAGTGGAGGCAGAGAAAGGAACTGGGAGGCGTTCAGCCATGACTCAAAGAGAGTTAGAGGGCCGGAGTCAAAGTAGAGCAGAAACGAGAGCTGGCCCAACAGAGACACTCTGTCTGTCCGTCCTTTGGCCTTCCGTCCGTGGCTCTGCAAACCCGCCTCCCTGCAGAGCCTCCCCCAGAAACTGTCAGGAACCTGTGCAGAAAGCCCCGCTCAAGGACTGGAGCCAAAGCAATTAAGCATGTAACAATGCATTAAAGTAGCAGGGCTGGTCCGAGGAAAGGAAAGACACTGGAACCTTCCCCAGGGGACCCAGAAGGGCCTAACGTACATCCATAATCCCCAGGAAACTTCTGCGATCCAAATGTCCCAACGAGAAGGTTTAAAAGAGAATGAAACCCCATGCAATGCACACGTGCTCGCAGACATGCCTATATGTTTTTGAGGCGGGTGCCAGACTAAGAGAGCCCAGGCCAGCTGAGGAATGTTTTCCAGACCCACAGAACCAGAGCTCCTGTCCCTGGAGCGCAGGCGGGGAATGGGATGGGAAGCAGCAGAGGAGGGGCCTCAGGGCCTGATGGCCTCTCTCTAGACACTGAGCTCAGGGCTTCATTCCAGATTGGAAACACATGCACTACGAGGCGAGGCAGGAACCAGAAATCAACAACACATAAAAATATTTCCTTCCACAGACACTTTGCCCTCCACCATCTCGCCCCTCCTCCCCAGACTTGACTTCACTTCTTTATTGGCAATGGGGCTTGCTGGGGAGGTACAGGCTCTTGTGCCCCATAAATAATAATACGAGGGGAGGCCTTCCATATGGTTTGTGTCTCTATTTCTGAGTCATTCAGAATGCACCTGAAGTGGTAACAGCCAAGGGAGAGATTTCCAATGGCACATAAAGCCTGCTTTAAGAAATGTGTAAAGAGGGCTTCTGCTTTGACTTCGATGTTTGGTTCTGTTTTTTTCTATTAGTGCCATAGGGCAGTGGCACCATCTCAACACTTGTGGTCAGAATGTGGAGAGAAATTCACCTCCAAGATCATGTCCCAGAGCAAGAGTGTCTTTTGAGCAACGACTTTCTACCCAAAAGGCCCACAGAGGTGCCAGGGGATAGAGGAGCATCCTCGCTCCCCAAAAGGTTTCAAAATGTGTAAAAAAATGGATTTTTCTAGTGAGAAAGCCTACAGACTGTCAAATCCTCACCAGGATCCATTACCAAAAAATTGTTTTAGAGTTACTGACTTAGCTGTTAACCAGCACGGTGATCTCCAACCTCGTCTGAAGCTTGAGTCCTCTGCTTATACTGTCATTTATGCAATAATCCAGTTTATGCTTGAACACCTCCAGTGATGAAAACCTGACCAAATAACTAATAATTGAGAACAGAGGCTTTGGAACTGGGGCTCCAAAGGAGGTGTTCAGAGCCTGTGCTGCCACTTTCTAACTGTGTGAGTCTGGGCCAGGAGTTCAGCCTAACTCATCTTCACTTTCATCCTCTATATATGGATATGGATCATAATATGTCTTAGGCATTTTTGAGATTAAGTGAAAAGATACATGCAAAACTTGTAGCACAGCACATGGGAATATAGTAAGTGGTCAAGGAATGTGATTTATGTTGCTATTATCCTCATCTCTATCATCATTGCTATCACTATAGAGACAACTCATTACCATTCTGAAAGAAATAGTCATCCTTTCTGATTTTCTTCTTTAGCAACATTCTTCTTGCTTATGCTGAACCCAAATCTCCTTCCCTACAGCTTCTGGCCGCTGGTATTCCTTGACCCTTGGTCCCAGAGAGCAAGAGGTAGAACCCCAGTGCAGGCAATGATAAGGCATTCGAGTAGCAATCACTTGATAAAGAAAGGGAAATTAAAAGTGAGAGGGCTTTAGACTCAATATAACAAAGTGTTTTGTTTTGTTTTGTTTTTTTAGCTTGTTACATGAAGACATTTTGACAGTAAAGATTTACAGCTTTAAGTAGATAATTTTCAAACTTAAACCTCTCTGAGCAAATCCAGTGTCTGCTTACACCTACCTTTTACTGAAAAGATTTTGCCTGCTTTTCCTACGACTGCTGAAGGACCACCAGTACTGTCATTAACAGTGTTTCTTACAAATTCTTCTACCCCCTTGTCTCCCACTGTTATGATAAATGAAGCCACTCAAGCGAAGTCAGCATGTTATACACAACAGCTGATGGTCCCCCAGAGCTGATCTAAGTCTTGATTCTGACTCACAGATATTCCTGATTTGCTCCAAGAACAGGGACAACAGCCGTCTCGTTCTCCTTTGAGTTTTTAGCACTTACCGTAGTGCCTGGCTCCCATTAGGAACTTAAAGGATATTTGTTAAATGACTGAATAAACAAACTTATGAGCAACATTAGCTTGCGTGAAATAAATCGTGTTCCTTTTTAATCCATTGTCATATCCAGCTTGAGTTAGAAAAATGTGTTTTTATAGCTTTTATACTTAAAGTGCAATTGAAGACAGTTTTCTCCCCCCTGAAATCATTTCTTTTAGTGCACAAACATCTATATATCTTTACATTATTCTGTACATTGTGTTTTTATATCCTTTCCACCATCCTCATTCTTCCCTTGCAGAGTGATTACTCATAGGCCCTAGGGATGTCAGGGTTCTTAGCTTGGAGCCTTGCCCAGCTATCCAGCACTTGCCCACTGCCCTTCTCCTTGGCTCCCCAAGGAGGTCCCAAGTTGGAGGCTTCATACGACCTCTTGGGAGCTGCAAGTTCAAAGAAGATATGTGTTAGACCACTGAGCTCAATTCTTCCTTGCATTTAAGTGTCTTTAAGATCAGATACATGGGGCTGTGCAGTAGCAAAAGTGAATCTTTTTTTAAGATTTTTTTTCTATTATAGTTAATTTATAATGTTCTGTCAATTTCTGCTGTACAGCAAAGTGATCCAGTCATACACACACACACACACACACACACACACACACGTACATTCTTTTTCTCACATTATCTTCCATCACATTCCACCACAACTGACTAAATACAGTTCCCTGTGTCTCATTGCTTATCCAGTCCAAATGCAACAGTTTGCATCTACTAACTCCAAACTTCCTTATACACATGATCAAGTCATGTGAGTCATAAGGAAAATCTTCCTTCTCTAGTCACAGTGATTATCTGAATAGTAGATAAGGTCAACTGCCTGGGCTGCTGCCACCTCATTCAGGCTGGGTGATTGGCAAAGCCCTAAAAATCAGTCACTTCAAAACATCTCCTATGAATACTGACTATGTGTTGGGAACAGACTGGGTCAAAAGAGCCTCTGCCTGGTAGCTTAACCTGCACCTTCATGCCATAAGGTCCTGCTGGAGGAGACTGAAGCAAAGGCAGATCTGCTCTGGCAGTGGGGAGAGCTCACCCCGGACCCTTTCCCCAAATCTGCTGACCTGACAATTCACATCTCTCACCCTGATGATTTTTCCTTCCTCCAGTTTATCTTCTATAAGTGCCATTCATAGAAGACATATGTTCATGGATAGAACTGGCTTCCATTTATATGTAAAATCCAAAACTACACAATTTTTGGCAGATCATTAAAGAAGCATCAGATTGTTATTAAAAAAAAAAAAAAAGCCTCTGTCCTCAATGGGCTAATGAGAAAATAATACTGAGACAATCTGAAAAACGTATAGTGACATAAATAGACAATGGGCAAAAGAAATTTGCACAAACAATAATCTATGGAAAAGCTTAGCCTTTATGGCAAGCAAAGACACTAAAATGAAAATTTCAATAGGATGCCATTTTTTCTATAATTAAAATCTGTCATGGCTGAAAAGAAAGACAACTCCCAAAGCTGGTGAACATGCAACACCAGCATCACCATGCACTGCTGGTGGAAGTAAAAGTAGATCAGCAGAGCCTTTCCAGAGTACTCTTTGGCAGTCAACTGCAAAAACTTTAGGTACACCTTTTGACACAGCAGTCCCACTTGTAGAAATAATACCCTTAGGAAATCATCAGAGACATACACAGAGATACATGTGCAAGAATATTCCTTGCAGCATAGTTCATAATAAAAAGTAGGAAACGTAAATATCTAAAGTTAGGAAATTTATTCCACTGCAATATATCCATATGACTGAATACTATGCCTAAAGTACTTCAGTGTCATAAATGAGTTTTAACTCAGCTTATTAATTTGTGCAAAAATGAAACAGAAAGAAGCATTCACAGCAAACTGCTCGATAACACACAACCCTTCTGAACTGGTTCACTCCTGGTCTCTCTTGGATCTTAACTCATCATCTCGAGCTCCTGAGCATTCAGTCTCCTTTCTAAACTCTGGATGGGGGGAGCTGCATAATTCAGCCCCTTGACAGATCTAATGTGTCCCTGTGAATCCCCCGAATAGAAAGGTTAATTCAATGATAACAAGGACAGGGACCTCTTAACCATTCATGCATGAACCCGACCATCAGGCCTCAACTCAAGTTCATAATGACTTGCCCAACAGAAACACAGATGTTTGCCTTCTTTTAATTCCTAGTATGTATATATTCTATGCAAAGCAGTGAATGTCTTAAAATATATTCTGCTTTCAACAGACATTTATCAAATACATTTGACTCCGGGGGAGGGGTTGGTATAAGAAAAAGAGAAATGAAAGGCATTTCTGCATTTTAAAATAAAACTTCTATGACATTATTGTGCCACTGAAATCATAGAATATGTTCATGGATAGAATTGGCTTGATCCTTGCAACAAAAGTACTGATTCTAGAAAAAGTGTATCTCTCATTCTTTAATTTGTCAGTTCTTTATTTAAAATAGTAAGCTCAATGGCAATGCTTTAGTCTAAACCCTAGTGTTCCCCAGCTCTGGGACCAATCTCTCTTTGTACCACACACTACCTGCCTCTGTTATGATTTAGGAATAATATCTAAACCAATGCATTTTTGTTTCCATTAAATTATGGTGCTCTTAAGCTACCCACATTCAGAATCAGTCATGTCACAGAATCAATCATATCCACTAGGACAAAGAAGTTGCTACGCAGCAGTGAGTAATCAAGATGGCTTTCTTGGGTTCTAAGCTAGACAATAGACTTTGATGAAAGAGAAAAGAAACTCTTTGATTCTGAAAGTTCTCTTTAAGTATCGGCTCAGATTATAGAGTCCCAGCATGGAGAGCCAGAGGCATCTAGACAGTCTATCCCACAGGTTAATTCCCTTGGGAATCCAGTGCTTACTCAGGTCTGGGCAGGTTGGGGTGGTCGAGTGGGCACCGCAGGGCCCTACTTCTCACTGTGATTCTAGGATGCGAACACCCCAAGACAACATGCTCACAACAGAGCTGAAATGTAACATGATGTGCCTGCTGAGAACAGGATGGGTGGGCTGTCCTACCCTCCATCCTTTCCTAACCCTGGGATTCTCCAACCTGTGCCTGCTGGTACAGGAGATACTCAGAATTTCTGGTGAGCTCCCAGTGGGGAATATGCAGCTTAGCTGTCCTCTGAGGCTTCTTTATTATCAATGTCATTCTCTGGCTCAAGTTTCCTGAGTTATTTCTTATTGGTCATGGTTTTCTCACATTTACCATCCACTGGACCACAGTCCTCTGATTGTTAGTGTCACTCTTCATGTAGAAACCTAAACCAGGTGACCAGCACCATGGACAAAGGTGCACCATCTCCCCTGCTGGTTACTAACCCTACTTTTAATGCAACCTAATACTCCACCCTATTTGATTCATTATTTCACAGGGTAGTCTCATCCGAAGAGCACTCAACAAATTGCAAGCCTTTTTCAAACCAGAACTGTACCACCTTGTACTTTATTTACATAATTTATTTTTAGCCTCAAGTCAGGACTTGACATTTTACCCAGTTGAATTTCATCTTACTGATTTTGGCCCATAACGTCAGTCTTTTGAGATTATTCTGAAACGCCGCCCAGTTCTGGTCATCTCTTATTCAACATTTTTATCAGCCAATTATATGAAGACATAAAAGATATACATATCAAGTTTGTGGGTAACACAGGAAGTCCTGTATCCCAGGAGGCCTCCCTTTGGAATGGCTCTAAAGCATTAATCAGCACTTAAAAGAACAAGAGATCGGCTCCCTTACTAAAACACAACACAAAACTTGCCAAGCTTTTTAGAGAAAAGCTCCAGAAATGTGTCTGGCTGAGGACACATGCTTCCCTAACTCTTCAGTTCAGACCTCAAGGGGTCAGGCAGGCAGGCCTATGTTGGGGTCCCAGCTGTGGGAGAGTTACTCTGTTTAAGGCTCAATTTTCTTATTTGAAAATGAAAGTCATAAAAGCAAGCAACTAATAATTTAGCTATGACTACCTGGTAACCATTGCCTATCCAAGACATTCTCACATCCCCACACTCAACACACACTGTGACTCGCTGCATCTGAAGAGACCCCCTCCCACACACAGAGAGGCACCATCACCCGCTGCAGTTCTAAGTCCAATCGTGCTTGCACCCTACAGATATCAAAATGCACCCTTGGAGTTCCCACTGTGGCTCAGTGGGTTACAAAGCCACTAGTATCCATAAGGATGTGGGTTCAATCCCTGACCTCACTCAGTGGGTTAAAGATCCGGCATTGCTGTGAGCTGTGGTAGAAGTCACAGACATGGTTCCGATCCCGCATTGCTGTGGCTGTGGCGTAGGCCAGCAGCTGTTGCTTCCATTCAGCCCCTAGCCTGAGAACCTCCATATGGTGCAGGTGTGGCCAGGAAAAAAATAACAAAATGCACTCAAGAATTAGCCTACACACGGCCACAGGATGTTACTTTCTCATGTATTCCTTGGCTGATATTCCACCATATAAATGCAGTTGCTGATAGTTTTAAATGTTCAGTAAATATTTATTTCCTTTTCCTTTATTTCTCCCCCCCCTTTTTTTTTTGAAGGACATCTCTCTTACCAGGAGCAAGAGCAAGCAGAGCTAGTGGTGGTGAGACGGTTCAAACTGCAGCTCTGTCGATTACTAGCTATGTCACCTGTAGGGATTACTTATTCTGTCTCTAAATTTCTTCATTTGTAAAGTGTGGTTAATAGTAATATTGACCTCATAGGTCTGTCATGAGGTTTACAAGTGAACATGTGTGTGTGTGTGTGTGTGTGTGTGTGTATAAATATATATGTGTGGAGAGACTGACATGTTTCTTGATACATCTCTACTTGGTCTGTTCTCTTTACTTAAAACGTGAACCTTCCTCCCTTCTATTTGTGTTGCCACTTTCTAGCCAGCCCCAGGAATGAGCACCAAGAAGTCTCCCTCTCCTAAGTTTTCTTACTTAATTCCCTTTTAACTAATTTCTTCCTCCTGATGGTCACATACCGTATAAAGTTTAGCGTCACCGCCGTATTTCCCCTATGCAGCTACACCATGGATTATAAAATAAATCATCAAATTTAAGTAATTTTCCAGAGAGGAAAATTTAAAAGTCACTACCACAAGACATATATGCGCTTTGTCCACATCCAATTTCCAAAACCTAAATATACACATATGTTTTTAAATGACTATAGTTAATAATAGTGAAATGTATATTTGAGAGCTGCTAAGACAGTAGCTCTTAAAAGTTCTCATCACATGGAACAAAAATGTAACTGTGTGGTGCTGGCTGTTAACTAGACTTATCACTAGTTTACTGTGATCAATTCACAACATACACAGATATTGAATCAGTAGGTTGTCCATCTGAAACTAATGTGTTGTTATACATCAACTATATCTCAGTTTTTAAAAGTGAATAATAATATGCCGGACTCGTATATATGACAAGTGAGGGGGAGAGGGGATTAGAGAACATTCACACATAGGCCACAAAGCTCAGCTGGCCATCCTGCAGAGACCTGGGATATATAACCAAACTAGGCCCTCTAAGGCTCCTGGGCACACAAGCCTTTCTGTGTCCTCCATTTCTTGTTCTTAGGGAGTAAGCCTCAGCCTCCATGACCTTCCCTGAGTTCCAAGCGCAGCTGCTCTTCAGGGAAGGGAGGGGATGCAGGGACCAGGGAGGCGCAGTCCAGAGACAACAGTGCAGCCTTGGGGCGGGGTTGGCTCCTCCTCAAGAAATATACATAACAACATCTCTGAACCTTTCTGCAGAACCAAAACTCCCTACCACTGGAAGAACTACTTGATGAAGTACTCTTCCTTCACGGAACCAATCCTGGGGCCTCTAAACACCAGCTTTAAAAGACAATGCAGGCTTGCCTCTACCCTGATTCTTATCTGAGGCCCTATTTTCCACTCCCCAAACTATAAAATCACCTCCTAATCCCTTCCAGAGTGGTTACAGTCTTTAAGGCACTAGCCTGCTGTGGCCCCCTTGGCCTGGCAAAGCAATAAAGCTCTTTCTCCCTCAATCAAAACTCTGTCTCTGCATTTCTGTTCCGAATGGCTGACAGGGGCCAAGTTTTGGCAAAAACATCATTGGTTGTAGAGGAGAACCAGGCAAAGGAATAGGATGATGTAGTAGGAGCCGTTGTTTCTGGGAAGATGCAAGTTACAATGTCTCTACTCAGAATGTAACACTGGCCCTGTCTTTTGAGTGGTAGCAAATCTTTTCCTGAAATTTTTTTCTGGGGCAAAATAAACACAACATAAAATTTACCATTTTAAACATTTTAAAAACATACAATTCAGGGTATTGGGTACTTTCACGATATTGTGCAACAATCACCACTGTTCATTTCCAGAACTTTTTCATCATCCCAAACAGAAACTATTCCTCCTTTACCTTCTGTCTCCATGAATTTGCCCATATTCTAAATACTCACATAAGCGAAATCATGCGATTGTCCTTTTTTTTTGTCTAGCTTATTTCACTTAGCATATTTCCAAGGTTTAATCATGCTTGACTGAGCATGCATCAAAATTTCATTCCTTTTTAAGGCTGTTTTACATTGTGTGCATGCGTGACATATTTATTGGTTAATAAGCATTTGTGTTGTTTCCACTTTTTCACTATTGTGAAAGTGTTATTGAATAAAGTTTTATTGAAAGTTGGTGTGCAAGTATCTCTTTGGGTCCCTGCGTTCAATAATTTGGAGCACCTAGAAGATGAATTGCTGAATCATACGGTGATACTATGTTTAACGTCTTGAGAAACCACAAAAGAGTTTTCTACAGCAGCTGCAACATTTTACATTCTCACCCCAGGAATGCACAAGGGTTCAAATTTTACCACATCCTTAACCACACCTGTTATTTTGCTTTTTTTATCTTTTTATAATAGTCATTCTAAGGAACATGAAGTAGAGTTGAATTGTGGTTTGGGTTTGCATTATCATAATGGCTAGTGATGCTGAGCATCTTTTCATGTGCCTGTTGACCTTTTATATATCTTTTTTTGAGAAATATTTATTCAAGTTCTTTGCCCGTTTTTGAATTGGGATTTTGCTGTCATTATTGAGGTACAGGAGCTCTTTATATATTCTAGATATTAATCTCTTATCAAATACACAATTTCCAAATATCTTCTTCCATTCTGTGGATTGCTTTTTTCACTCTCTTGAGTATCTTTGCTGCCCAAAAGTTAATCTTTATGAAATCTAATTTATCTATTTTTTCTTTTGTTATCTGTTCTTTTGTTGTCATATCCAAAAAATCATTGTGAAATTCAACGTCATGACATTTTCCCCTTATATCTTATAGCTTTGTAATTTCAATTTGTATATTTAGATCCTAATTGCATTTTGAGTTATTCTTTGTAGGTGGTATTAGGTATGGGACCAAATTTATTCTTTTGCCTAAAGATACCCAATTCTCCCAGAACCAGTTGTTGAAGACTGTCCTTTCCCCATTAAATGTTCCTCCAATTTTTTTTCTTCTTTTTCAAGAATTTTTGGCTACTCAGGGTCTCTGAGAGTCCAGTGTGAATTTTAGGATAGGTTGTTCTATTCCTGCAAAACATGTTGCTGGGATTTTGATAGGTATTACAATAAATTTGTAGGCCACTTGGTGTAGTATAATCACCTGAACAATATTATATTTTCTAATCCACGAATATAGGCTATCTCTCTACCTATTTATGTCTTCTTTCATTGTTTTCAGCAATGTTTTGCAACTTGCAAGTTTACAAGTTTTTTGCTTCCTTGATTAAATTTACTACTAAGTATTTTATGTACTTTAGATGCTATTGTAAATGGAATTGTTTCCTAAATGTGTTCATTACCAGTGTATAAAAAGGCAACCGATTTTTGTATGCTGATTTTTATAAACCCAATCTTTATTGAATGTGTTTATTAGCTCTAGTAGTCTAACAGTTTTTTTTGTGTGGAATCTTAGGGTTTTCTACATGTAAAAACCATATTACCTGCAAATACTTTTATGTCTTCCTTTCAAATTTGGATGCCTTTTGTTTCTTCTTCCCTAGTTGGTTTAACTATAACTTCTAGTACAATGTCGCAAAAAAAGAGATGAAAGCAGGCATTCAGATCTTGTTCCTGATTTAAAAAAAAAAAACAAACAACTATCAGTCTTTCACCATTGAGTATATTAGCTGCTGGTTTTTCGTAGATGGCCTTTATCACCTTGAGGACGTTTCCTTCTATTCCTAGTTTATTCAGTTTTTATCATGAGAGAATATTGATTATTATCAAATGGTTTCTGCATAAATTGAGGTGATCATGTGTTTTATTTCTTTATTCTATTAATGTGGCATTATATTGATTGTCTTATGTTGAAACAGCCTTGCACCCCAGGAATAAAATTCCCTTGGTCATGTTGTATAATCCTTTTAATATACTGCTGAATCTGGTTTGCACATATTTTATTGAGGATTTTTTCAGCAATATTCAGGGAAATTGGTCTGTAGTTTTCTTTTATTGCATTTTTTTTGAGGGCGAGTGGTCTGGCCCTGGTAATACTGGTCTTGAGTTAAAAAAGGTTGCTTCTTCTTCAGTTTTCTGGAGGAGCCTGAGAGGAATTGGTGGTCGTTCTTTTTTAAATATTTGGTAGAATTTATCAGTGAAGCTATTCTTTGAGCTTTTCTTTTTTCAGGTAATTCTGTTTACTAATTCAATCTCCTACTAAGGAGATTGAATTAGTAAACAGAATTACCTTACTAGCAGGCATTCATTACTGATTCAATATTCTTAGCAGTCATATATTGTATTTCTTCACAAATCAATATTGATGGATTGTGTGTTTCTTGGAATTTGTCCATTTCATCTAGATTATCCAATTTGTTGGTACACAAAAGTACATAGTGTTCTCTTAAAACCTTTTTATATATGTATTTATTAGTGGTAATTATATATTTATTAGGAGTAATAGCCCCACTTTCATTTCTGATTTTAGTACTATGATTCTTCTCTCTTTTGTTGTTAGTTCTAGCTAAAGGTTTGTAGTTTTTGTTGATCTTTTCAAAGAAAAAACCCTTGATTTCATTAAACTTCATTGTTTTTCTAGGCTCTGTTTTATTTATCTCCAATCCAATTTTTACCAATTGCTTCTTTCTGCTCACTTTAGGTTTAAATTGCTCTTTTTCAAGTTTAAGTCATAAAGTTAAGCTCCTTGATTTGAGATCTTATTTCTTTTTTAATGGATGCATTTCCAGCTATAATTTCCCTCTTAGCACTCCCTTTGAAGTATTCGAGAAGTTTTGGCACATTGTGTTTTCATTTCATTTGTTGCAAGGTATTTTCTAATTTCCCTATGATTTCTTCTCTGATGTATTGATTGTTTATGGGTGTGTTGTTTAATTTCTACATTTGTGAATTTTACCATTTTTCTTCTGTTATTCATCTTTAGCTTCAGTCCATTGCAGTCAGAAAATACACTTTATATGATTTAAATTTTTTTCACTTTATTAAGATTTGTTTTGTGACCTAACATATGATCCTTGATGGAGAATGTTCCACGTACACCTGAGAAAATGTGCATTTTGCTATTATTGGATGATGTTTTCTAATTGGCTTATGGTATTGATCACATCCTCTATTTCCTTATTGATCTTCTGTCTGGTTGTTCTATCCATTATTGAAAGTGGGGTACTGAAGTCTCTATTATCGTAGAGCTGTCTATTTCTCTCTTCAATTCTGTCAGTGTTTGCTTTATATATTTTGCGGATCTGAAGTTTGGTGCATATACGTTTATAATTGTTAGATTTTCTTGATAAATGGATACTTTTATTAATATAAAATGTCTTTGTCTCGTAACAGTTTTTGACTTAAAGTCTATTCTTGCTGATATTAGCATAGGTGCTCCAGTTTCTTTACATAAATATCTTTTTTTGCCATTCTTTCACTTTCGATCTATTTGTGTCTTTAGATCTAAGATACTTATAGATCGTATTTTTTAATCCATTCTGCCAATCTATGCCTTTTTGATTGAAGAGCTTAATCCATTTACAGTTAAGGTAATTAACTGATACAAAAGAACTTTTGACATTTTGCCATTTGTTTTCCATCCTTCGTTTGCTTCATTATTGCTTTCTGTTCTGTGTAGTTGATTTTCTGTAGTGACACATTTTGATTCCCTTCTCATTTCTTTTGTGTATTGTCTACAGATATTTTCTTTGTGGTTACTATGGGGATTGCATATAATATCCTAAAGTTGTAACAATCTACTTTGAATTGATACCAACTTAATTTCAATTACATGTTAAAATTCTAATCCTACACAGCTCTGCCCCTCACTTTGTTAGTAACACCACAAATTCCATCTTTATACATCAACCAATAACATAAATATATAATTCTTTTTTACATATTTGCTTTACAAATGTTGTCAAAGATAAAGATGGAGTTACAAGCCAAGATTGCAATAATACTAGATTTTATGTTTGTCCATGTATTTAACTTTATAGGAGATTTTTATTTCTTTATATAGCTTCAAATTGCTATCTAGTGTCCTTTCACCTCAACCTGGAGAACTTGCTTTAGCAGGTCTAGTTATAATAAAATCCCTTAGCTTTTGCTCATCCGGGAACATGTTAATGTCTGTCATATTTGGATGACATTTTTGCCAGATACAGACTTTTTAATCACAGTATGGTTTCTTTCATCTCTTTAAAAATATCATTTCACTGCATTCTGCCTTCAAAATTTCTGATGAGAAATTGGGTAATAAACTTATTAAGGATCCCTTGTACACGACGATCTATCTTACTGCTTTCAAGTTTCTCTCTTTGTTCTAAAATTTCAATAATTTGATTATAATGCATCTCAATGTGATCTGCTGAGTTCAGCTTACTTGGAGTTAGTTGAGCTTCTTGCCTTTGTATATTTATGTTTTTCACCAAATTTAAGCCATTTTCAACCATTATTTCTTCAAATAATCTTTCTCCTCCATTCTCTTCTCCTTCTGGAACTCCCATTATGTTATGCTGGTTCTGTTTGATGATGTCCACAATCTTTTATGCTTTGTTCACCTTTCTTTGTTCCTTTTTCTTTCTGTCCCTCAGATTTGATCAATTTAATTATCCTATTTTCTGCATTGGTTCTTCTGCATGCTCAAATCTGCTGTTGAACTCCCTCATGAATTCTTCCCCTTTTTACCCTTTTGTTTTTAATTTATTGAAATAAAGTTGACTTACAATATTATATTAGTTTCAGATGTAAAACATAGTGACATGTTTTTATAGGTTACACACCATATAAAATTATTATAAAATATTGACTATATTCCCTGTGCCAAACATTACAACCCTGTGACATTTGTTTTATAATTGACAGTTTATGTCTTAATCCTCTTCACCTATTCTGCCACTCCCCACACCTCTCTCCCATGTGGTAACCTCTAGTTTGTTCTTTGTTTGTTTCTGTTTCATTTTTCATTTGTCTTGCCTTTTAGATTCCACAGATTAGTGAAATCATATAGTATTTGTCTTCCTCTGTCTGACTTATTTCATTTAGCATAATACCCTCTAGGACAACCCATGTTTTCACAAGTAACAAGATGTCGTTTGTTTTTATGGCTGATCTGTCTTTCCTTTTTGTGGTTGATCACACCTTCTTTACCTGTTTGTCTGTCACTGGGCACATTGGTAGCTTCAATGTCATGGTTATTATAAATAATGCTGCTATGAACGTGATATTATATATATATATATATATATATATATATATATATATATATATATAACCTTTTTGAATTAGTTTTTGTTTTCTTCAGATAATTAACCAGGAGTGGAACTGCTAGATCATGTAGCAGTTCTATTTTTAATTTTTTGAGGAACCTCTGTACTGTTTTACATGCGGCTGCATCAATTTACACTCCATCAATAGTGTAGTACAGTTTCCTTTTCTCCACATTCTCAAGAACACTTCCTTTTTTTTTTTTTTTGTCTTTTTGACAACAGCCATTCTGACAGGTGGGTGGTGATACCTCATTGTGATATTGATTTGCATTTCCCTGGGAGTGAGCAAGTCTGTGTGTGAGACTTAAGAGTGGAGTATTGATTCCTACAGCCCTCTCATGAGCCCTTCTTGTTTCCAAAACCAGCCCAGGGGGCATATCTTCCCAGCGTCAGACTCCAGGACTGAGGTGCCCAATGTGTGGCTTGAACTCCTCACTCCTTAGGGAGAATCCTGGGGCTTGTGATATCTGCCTCCTCTGGTCCCCCACCAGGGGTGTGGTTCTCAACTAGATCACTTCTTTTCCCCTCCTACCAGTATCAGTGTCTTCCTTCCTTCCTTCCTTCCTTCCTTCCTTTCTTTCTTTCTTTCTTTTTCCCTTCCTTCCTTCCTTCCTCCCTTCCTTCCTTCTTTATATCCTTAGTTACAGAAGAGTTGCTCTAATGGTCTTCAGGGTGTTCTCAGAGGGAGTTTTTCTACATGTGGTTGTAGTTGGTGTATTTGCAGGATGGCGTGAGCTCAGGGTCTTCCTTCCCCACCATCTTCCATATGCTTGTTCTTTATCCCCTTGGAAAATTTTTCCTTTCAGCTAGGGTATTTTCAGCTCCAAATTTTCTGTTTGGTTCCTTTACATAATTTCTACCTGTTTTTTGTCATTTGTTTTTGTCTTTTTAGGGCCACACCCAAGGCATATGGAGGTTCCCAGGCTAGGGGTCTAGTCGGAGCTGTAGCTGCTGGCCTACACCACAGCCACAGCAACATGGGCTCTGAGCTGCATCTGCGACCTACACCACAGCTCACAGCAATGCTGGATCCTTAACCCACTGAGCAAGCCAGGAATGGAAGCCACATCCTCATGGATACAAGTCAGGTTCGTTAACCACTGAGCCACGACAGGAACTCCCTCTTCCTTTGTATTCTTACTTGGCTTTCATACTGTTTTCCTGATTTCCTTTAGTTTTTGTTCATATTTTGGCTCTTTAGTTCTTTGAGCATATTTAACAGTAAATCTTTTCATCATGAGTGTACATTTCTCTGCAACTGAACTCTAAGATCCTTAAAAACAATGACTATATCATTTTTCCATATGTAATGGAATCCTGCATTCTAAGATCATATAATGGAAAAAAGATGTGCCCTGTTATCAATAAACCTGAGTTCAAATCTTACCTCCTGCTCTATGATTCCATACAATTCCCTTAACATCAATCTCTCTGCTTCCCAGCTTCCACAAAAAGTTGATCAGGAAAGTAACTGAAAGAGTGTATGTGGAAATGCCTGCTACATCGTGGGCATTCCAGAAATAACTTTTATTGCAAGCAATCTGTGGTAGCGAACACATTCTCATCTAAATGGTACACACCTATTCACCTTTCTAGTTACTGTTTCCTGTTTTCCAGACTCTGAGATCACCAAAACTCTTTTATCTGGTTTTGAATCCGGCCCACCACTGTCTTGACATTACCCCTTACCTCTTCACGTCACCCCTGCTCTGAGCCTACTTCTGCATTCTGTCCTGTCAACTTGGAAAGTCAGATTAGGGAAAACGCAGCTCCATGGACAACAGATAATTTGCTTTAGGACACTTGGACTTTCTTCACTACCTAAGAGTCCAGCTCCCAACCACAGCAGATTCAGCCTCAAGGAAGAATGGAAAACCACCACATGCATCCTTCCTTGAAACACCTGTGACTCTGATTGATAACTCTTCACGTACGTGTATTTGTGTATATGTACCTACATAGATTTTTAACCAGAGTTCATAATTGATTTGGCTAACTCTAGCGATAGGAAACGAAATGATTAGTTCTCCTTTCCCTGCATATAATGAAAAGGAAAGATAATAACACTAATTTTCTTACTAAAATAACTATTGGAAAACACCGCTTGGCTGTGCAGCAACAATGGGCTCCTTAAGACTGAATTCTGAAATTCACAGACTTAACCCTGCCCTGGCAGAACTAGACCAGGTATACCTCACCTGCAGAAGTTGGGCCCACCCTCTCAAGTCTCTGCTGTAGAAAGACAGGGTAATAGGAGTGCTTTTGTAGATGCAAGAAGCACAGGAGGAGGGGGGCTGAGGTACACATGTCCAGTCCCTAATCCCCAGTTTACCAATCAGAACAATCATTTCTCATTCAAGGGCACCTTGATTTACAAATCTTCTGGGATATTTGAATGACTTCTTCTGAACAGAGACAGTCTGGATAAGGCGGGAGCCTTGCCAGCTGGAAGGATCAGAAGCTGCCACTCTAAAGAGATAGCAGGCTAGGGCCCAACTTTCCAAGGGAAGACAGGAAGGAGATACCCTTCCTGCCCTGAAGCAGCAGGAAGGAAAGCCGCAGCCTGGCATGGTTCCTTGCTCCTCCTCTTTCACAGCCGGCCTGGTAACGGTTTCTGACAACAGAATGTGGATGGAATGCGCTCTTGTGTGAAATTACTGCTCCTGCCTGGGATAAGATAAAAGTCACTTCTCTTGTGTGAGCTACTGAGTAATAAACGGACCATAGGTGGTAACACAGGATGGCTCAGGAGATAACTTGCAGGGGTTGGACCTCGGTGGCATATCCTTGGACCAAGGAGGTTCCTCGACCTTGGAACCTCTTGATGCCTCGGTTCCTTCTTCTACAATAAAGTGAATGATAAGCACCTACTTTATGGGGTTGTTTTGAGGCTTAAATAAGTTAATATGTCTAAGGTACTTAGAGCAGTAGTTCTGAGCACTCAGTAATTTTTAGCTACTATTATTACCTAATTCTCAATTCTATTTGCTAAAGAGAAGATGAAGAGACACAATCTGTTCAGAAATTGTCTTGTCATCCAGAAACACACTCTTAAACTTATATGGCTCATTTTACAACCCTAACCTTCTCTGGTCTGGAGAGCCTGGGAGCTGGTATAAGAGATGCCAGTATATCAGGGGACATTCACACGGACATCACTGAGATTTGACCGGGGAAGAAGAGACGTGATTTCAGGAACCCTCTGCTGAGTGTTCATGGGTCATTCTCATTCCTGCTTTCTCTCCTTTCTAAACAGCTATCTCTAACCACCAAAGTTGAAGCTCATCCTGCCCCATATGTGAGGGTCAATGGGTGGAATAGAGAATTTACAAGCTTCTAACACCAAGGATTCTTCTCCACCCCATCCCCCACCCCAAGTCCCACTGCTTTAGAATAGACTGTGTGCCTGAGATGGGATGAGACAGAGGCAGGGAGAGCACCCTGTGCTCTAAGGGCTGGTCGTGGGGTGCTGACTGGAACGGCACTATTGGCAGCTTGCCCAGGGCCTGGGAGGACAGCAGCTGAGTAAGAAAGAAGAGCCCAGGGCCACGTAAGGGATGGCGCTGAATGGCTGGCCAAGCCAGAACCAAAGCAGGGCCAGAGGAGCCAAAGGAGTTGAGTGGCCATGGGGGAAATGTCAGCTGCGGGGCACAGGGGGCTGACAGAGCGTCACCGGCTTCTGTATGCTTTCAGGAGAGCTGAGAAATTACAGGTAGCATTTGGATTAATCAGTAGGTCATCAGAAGTGAAGACCATACTTGAGAACTTGAAGGTAGGTTAGAGCAGTACTGTAGTCCCTGAAAAGACTGTCAGGGGCTGCCCTGGGGAATCCTAGACAGTGGTACTGGATAGGAAGCTGAGACTGCACCCTGCCACCCCAGGAGTCTGCCTTCTTTGGGGAGATTATGAATATATATATATTCATATGAATTCATATGAATTCATATGAATACATATATATATTGGAATACATATATATATTGGAATATATAGTATATATGTATTCACAATATAGCACATATATTCCAAATATATATGGAATATAGAGTAATAATTATAGTTACCATTTCCTAATGTCTACTTTGCCAAGAACTATATTAAGACACTCACATTTACAACCTCATTCAATGCCTGCAATGACCTTCTCAGAGAGGCCCTGGTATCACCCTTCACACGCACTAGGATATAAGCCCCATGTCTTGGGCCAGGGGATTTGGCCTGTTTTATTTCCTGTGTAGCCCAAACTCAAGGCAGCATGTGCCAGTCCAGAAAAGGTGCTTAATCAATATTTGCTGAACACTTATCTCCATTTTCAGATGAGGACACTGCAGATCAGGAAAGTTAAGTGACTTTCCCAAAGTTACAGGGAAAAAGCCAAAACCCAAGTCAGCTCTGGTGACTCCGTGGCCTGTTTGCTTTTCCATTTTTCTCTTCTGTGTAGAGGAAAGATCACTGGCTTAGATGTCAGGGCACCAGCTTCCAGGTTTCCAGGTCTAGTTGTACCTCTACATGTGTGACCTTGGGCAAGTGACCTCACCTCTCTGGGCTCCGATGCTGTCCACTGCAAATTAAAGGGCCAGAGCAGCTTCCAGCACTCTGGCATTCTAGTCTAAGTCCACAGTTGCTTCCAGCGCTGGGGTCTGTGGCCTCCATGCATCCGGGGAGCCCTGGGGACATGGTCTGAGTCTCCATAGATGCTTCTCCGGAAACAGAACTGGAAAGGTCAGCTGATGGGTGGCCTGAAGAAAAGTCTTGGGAAATGTGGGGCAAGAGGCTGCCAAGGGGAATGAGAGACCACTGGTGTCCAGCCCTCTTTCAGGAAGGTGTGTGGCCGTCCTCACCCTTGTGGGGAGCAGCCACTGCTCCTCAAACCCAGGTCGGGGGGCTAGCTCTGGGCTAGCTCACCATTTTCAATGTTTCATTCTAGTTGGCAAGGGGTGATCTCTGGGATTAGAGCCAGTTGGCCTTTGGGGATTACAAGACTCTGAATTCTGAATTTGCATTTCAACCACATTCACAAAATCCCCTTAATTACAGTTTCATTTTAAACACTCTTGGTCAGTAAGTTTCTTTCATTTAAACACAGCGGCCCAGAAGAGTGAACTCTGAAACAAATACGCAGTCGCTTTGAATTATGATTAAGTTAAAGATGCCTAGTCTCAGACTTTACAAGGCTTTACAGCCTCGGCTTTCATACCATTATTAAGAATAATTTGTGTATGTTTGTATAGGCTTGCACCCAACAGATCATATCATTTTCTTCCCAGGAACGCCAAAGCGGCTCCCATGTGGTGTCTGACATCCTCTTCTTCTGTGGTTGCCTTTGTCCAGTAAGGCGAAGAAGGCTGGGTTACATCAGAGCGGAGACCTGCACCCTTTTGGGGACTAGGGGCTCCTTCAAGAACCCGGTAAAAGCTGCAGATCAGCTCAGCTTCCGCCCTTCCGTTCCTAAGTCACATGTGCACATGCTCACAAATGTCACATGCAAGTTCAAGTGGTTCAAGGACCCCATGAAGCCCACTGTAGAGGTTTCTGGGTCATTTCAATACATGGCACTCAGAACAATGGGCATCCATAGGCCAAAAAGGAGAAAATGACTTTGACCCTTACCACACACATCACATAAATATTAATTCAGTGGCTCAGAGGCTTCAAAGTAAGCGCTGAAACTAGATACATACTAGAAGAAGATACAAAAGAAAGTCTTTGCAGCCATGGGTTAGGCAGACTTCTTAGCTACTCATAGCAGCAAGCATGAAAGAGAAAGTAACTACCTGGACTTCATGAAAACTAAAAGCTTTCCTCTTTGGAAGATACCGTTAAGAAAATAAAAAGACAAAGAGAACCCTCCTACACTGTTGGTGGGCATGTAAATTGATACAACCACTATGGAAAACAGTGTGGAGGTTCCTCAAAAAACTCAAAATAGAACTACCGTATTATCTAGCAATCCCACTCCTGGCCATACAGCTGGAAAAAACCATAATTCAAAAAGATACATGCACCCCTATGTTCACTGCAGCATTATTTACGATAGCCAAGACATGGACACAACCAAATGTCCACTGATAGAGGAATGGATGAAGAAGATGTGGTGTATATATATATACGCACATATATAATGGAATATTACTCAGCCACAAAAAAGAAATAATGCAAATGAACTTATTTGCAGAAAGAAACAGACTCACAGACTTTGAAAACAAACTTATGGCTACCATAGGGGTCAGGTGCAGTGGCGGGGGCGGTCAAGGAGGGATGGACTGGGGGGTTGGGATTGTCATATGCACACCGTGGTATATGGAATGAATGGCCAATGGGGATCTGCCATATAGCACAGGGAACTCTACCCAATCCTCTGTGATGGTCTACATGGGAAAAGACTTTGAAAAAGAATGGATATGTGTACATGTGTAACTGAGTCACTTTGTTGTACAGCAGAAATGAACACAACAGTGTAAATCAACTCGACTTCAATAAAACTTTTCAAAATGGGGAAAAAAGAAAAGAAAACGACAAGCTGCAAATTGGGAAAAAAATATTTGCAAAACACTTGACTCTGGTCCTCCTAAGACAGTCTCCTGGAAGTCCTGCCCAAGAATGTTCGCTTGCCTTTCATTTTAACCTTCAGTTGGGTCGCGGCCTGGGAGAGGGGGCCTTTCAGCTGGAACGCAAGGCTACTGGAATAACACTGCGTTCTGTGACCAAGACAGAAGAGGGAATGCAACTGGACAGGCAACCAAGAGCATGCCGCATCCGCATGCAAACTTTGAAGAAAACAGAATCTCAGCAGAGGGTAGCAAAGCGCTCCCCACAAGTCTGGCCCTGTCCCTGGGGCCCAGTAAGCAGAACACAGTCTTGAGCTAGGAGCTCCGTCTACCACAAGAGGCCTCACACACAGAAAGGAGGGCTTTCTGTGTGTGAGGCCTGCACACAGGAGGGCTGCACAGAGTAGGAGAGAGATGCCGCAGGGTGGAGCTGTCCGCGAGCTGGTGGAGGCAGTGGTCCTGATCATGGCCGTTGCCACGAGTGATTTCAGGACGCAGGAAGCAGGACGCAAAACTTGGGAGCAGGCAGTAGGATGCTGCCTTCAAGAACTAAAAAGATCATCTGGCTGGCTGCAGCAGGAGGGGTGTGCCGAGACGCGGGAGCGAGAGTCGGTCTAAGTAACGTCAAGGCAAATCCCGGAAGCCAGACAGAGAATGGGGGCTTGATGACAAAGTGGCTGGACCCTCCTTCTAGAACCAAGGGGTGACATGATGAAAGTTGATCTATTCAGATCTTCTCTTCCTCCTTCAAAGAGGCCCCTGGTCTTGACTTTCTCCATGCCACCACCCCCCCAATCAGGAAGCTCTCATTTATTTCAGGGGACGGAAAGCCCTCCTGCAGAAGCAATCATAGGCCTCAGCAAGTGGCCACCATCAACCAGCCTTCACTGCAAAACCAGAGGACAGCTTCCTTCCCCAGCACTGCATCTAAAATGTACTACCAAGTGTTCGGGTGCATCTTTCCAGACACACCTCATGTGGTGGGGCTGACGTAAGAGCCCTGCCCTTCGCTCCCCTTACCCCAAACCCACCTCTGCCTCCAGTGTCTCCCTGTAATGGCCCCCCAGTTTCACCCCTTCCCCGTTTCTCTGCTGCTGTGCTCTTTTCTCTGCCACTGCTTAGTGTTCATTTAAGCCTGCTTTCAACTGGAAAAATAGAATGTTGGATATAAACCAGAACCCAGTGTGACATGGCCAGAACCAGGTCCCTCAGGTACAGTGCTGGGAAGACCAGTCCTTATCAGTGAACAGGCCAGGGGCTGGGGAGGAGGTGGGCAGAGGCATCGAAGGAGAGAGGGCAATGACCCAGATGTAAGGAGGTGACAGCCTGGACAGGGTGGGACTAGGGACAGGAGGGTCAATGTCAGACACTCAAGGAGGTAAGGGGTCTTGGTCAGAAAACAGGGAGCTTACAGTCCAGCATGGAGGTCACGGCCCTCTGTAAGGTGGATCTGGGGGTATGAGGCTCTGTTTATCCTGGAGTATCACCTCTCTGAGCTTGAGGTTACTTCCACGAGCAAAGCAAAAGATAAGGGAGACGCTTGTAATGCTCTTGTGTGAAAATCAGGAGGTGAGTCCCCCCCTTTTATTTTTTTTGCTTTTTAGGGCTGCACCCACGGCACATGGAAGTTCCCAGGCTAGGAGTCGAATCGGAGCTACAGATGCCAGCCTAAGCTGCAGCCACAGCAACTCAAGATCCAAGCCATATCTGCAACCTGACCACAGCTCACGGCAACGCCAGGTCCTTAACCCACTGAGTGGGGCCAAGGATCGAACCTGCATCCTCATAGACACTAGTCAGGTTTGTTTCCTCTGATCCACCATGAGAACTCCTTTGAAAGCTTTTCAAGGCTTCTTTTCCTCCTAACAGGGCATCGGAGGAGAGATCTGCCTCATGCGCTTTTCACGTGTATCTATCTGTCCTGGAGTCGCCATGGTGACGCTGTGTATGTTTACAGGGCTGGAAACATCAGGGATGGAAAATGAAGCCAGGGTGGACCAGAGCAGGGAGCCCGGTAGGAATTTCCCTTTGATCCTCCGCAGGCGATCAGCTGACAGAAAGCTAATGTGCCCGTCTGAGCTCTGTCATCCAACTTGCTATTTCCAACAGCTCAAGGGGAAAAAAGTCACAGAGCACAAAAGTTACTTCTGGGAGTGTCCCGGTAAACCCGCCTTCCCCAAGCAGAGGCTGGCAGGTAGGGATTTCCCAGTGAGAGTCCCGAAGGCCCAGGCGTAGCAGGAACAAGAACGCAGTGGGGCAGAGGGGAGGGCATCAGGGACGGTGCGCAGGACCGCTGGTCACTCATGGGGCCGACGGCACGCAGGTCAGGGAGGCAGTCTGTACTGCCTGCACCTTGAGCTGTGAGAGACCCTTTTCTAGATGTGACCTGCCACATCGGGATTGATTCCCCTACAGACGAGAACCTTGGTGTTCAGAGCATTCCTCAAGCAAGACAGGAGACTTTGAACCATTTCTGTCTTCCCTTTTTTTTTTTTTCTTCAGGGCTGCACCTGTGGCATACGGAAGTTCCCAGACTAGGGGCCAGATCAGAGCTGCAGCTGCTGGCCTGCGCCACAGCCATAGCAATGTGGGATCCAAGCTGCATATGCGACCTACACCGCAGCTCATAGCAACACTGGATCGTTAACACACTGAGCAAGGCCAGGGATCGAACCTGTGTCCTCATGGATCTTACCACTGAGCCACGGCAGGAACTCGCGGTTTGTTTTCTTAATCACCTCCCAACATTCCCTTAAAGTCAGGATATATAAACTAGATGACATGGAGGATTCTGACCAGCATTTAGTCCAATGATGCCTAATGTCCCTACCACCCTATTTTTAGGTAAATCACATAACTTATGAATGATGGCCAGCATTTAGTCCAGTGTCTGGTTCAAAATATTAGGCGCTCAAAAATATTTGTCAGAAAGTTCCTGCTATAACACAACGGGACTGGCAGAGTCTCTGCAGCACCAGGATACAGGTTCAACCCCAGCATGGCACAGTGAGTTAAAGGATCCATTGTTGCCACAGCTGTGGAATAGGTCTCAGCTGCTGCTCAGATCTGATTCTGAGAACTCCATATGCCACACGGAAGCCAAAAATGAAAAAAAAGTAAAAAAAAAAAAATTGTCAAACAAATGAGTAAAGTTGTGGTAGATGGGTGAGACAGTGTCCAGGAAATATGAAAATGATTCCCACCTAGAGGCTGGGTGAGCTGGTCTTCATGGAGTACAGAGACACAGTTGAATAGGGTGGGGTGCTAAGCTAGCTGTGCTTCTAACCCAGCCCTCCTTCCTTACCTATATTCATTCCTACACAAACTTCAGGGGCATGGAGATCAAAACAAACCTGGAAATATATTTGCAGATCTCAGCTGATGGTTAGAATGTATTTTTCCTGCTACGAAGCCCTAAAATTCGGGCAGATGGCAAAGTGGGACAAAGGAGAGACAGGCTTGGAGCAGGCTAAAAAATAATGTAAAATATACAAAACACCATAGCTTTTTCCTTAAGGCAATAAAAACAACTTCCTAGGTTGACAGCCAAGCTCCAAATAAAAAAAATACAATGAAATGTAATTTGTAGGAGAGATAGCCTGAAATAGCACCTATTTTCCTAAATTTATATGCTGCTTTATTGCTGTTTGACTTTGTATCAGGCCAATTAGTAAGATCATTCAGTCATTCAACAAACATTTATAATCTAGAGCAGTGGTTCTCCACTGGGGCAATTCTGTCCCCCAGGGCACATCAGTAATGTCTGCCAGGGATGCTGCTAAACTTATTACAAGGCACAGAATAGATCCCAATAAAAAAGAATAATCTGGCCCAGCATGTTGAGAACTCTCAGAGAGGAAGACAGAAACCTATGGTAGTGCAGCGTGAAGTTTCCATCCAAGCCCTGGGGAGTCAGAGAAGGCTTGTCCGATGAAGTGAAAAGTACACAAAGACACAAAGGAGAAATAGGAGGGAATGTAAATGGAAAACAAGATCCCAAGCAGAAGAAACTACTCAGGCAAAAAAGCATGGAGATGGGCATTTCAAGAACTGCAAATAGAGTAGACATCGTCTTAAGTAACGTTCACTGATATTAACTTATTTGTAAAACAAACGAACTGGCCCCCATGGTACCCTGTGCCGGCAAGGATGTGAGCCTGTGCACTTCTGCTCCCCCCAAGGAGTTAAATGCTCATCGAGGGGCAGTTGAATTTGTTCCCAAAGCTGTTTTTGTCAGTTTGAATGTTATTTTTAATATACAATTTAATTAGATAGCATGTAAACTCATGAAATAGGACCGCAAAAAGAGAAGGTTGCTGTTTTTATTCTAAGTAGTCTAGTGCTTTGGAAAGATTTCATGAGGGTGAATCCTGAAAAAAAAAAAAAACTATTGAATTAGATATGGACAAAACAACTTTAAGAGTTTGGGGGAGGAAAAAATTCTTTAAAATACGGAATTCTTCACTCGCATCACTTCACACCTGTCAAGTCTCTGATCCACTTTTTGAAAGACTGTAACTGGAAATCATAAATAATCCATTACTGGTGTGGTGTATGCAAGAAATATGACTCTCAACACCCATCAACTTCCACTCCCAGAAGAGGTCTTGGCCCTGTTTCAAAACCTTGCTGAATAAATGAACACCCATGTGTTTTGAAATAAAATATGTGTCCCATGTATATATCATTTTTTTTCCATTTTCAATATCTTGTATTAATTTTATCAGGAAAGTCAGCTTGCAACCATATCTGGGTACCACTGAGCCCAGAGCAAGCAGAAGACTGGGCAATAGATGGCGAATGAGGAGAGAACTGGGGCCTGATGAGGAGTCTCTTGAGCCATGAAGTGTTTAGACCTCGGCAGGGAAGAGAAGCCATGAGAACTGTTTAATGGGGGCAGTTACCTGACCACATACTGTGCTTTAGAAACGTATCACCCGGCTCCAGTGCAGGCCATAGATTGCAGGGAAGCAAGACAGCAGGCCAGCAGTCCAGTTAGGAAGGCCTTGCAGGGATTAGGGTTTCCTGCGATCGCTGAATCAAGAAGTCTTGGGGATGCACAGGCAGGCATGGTCTTAGTATCCTAATTGATGGACTGAATACAGCATATGAGGGAGTCTGGTTTAACCATACTGGAGCTTGGACACACCTGATCATTGTGTCGTTGATCTTGATAGTCCAGAGACAGAAAACAAAACAGAAGCATTCGGCCAGGGTGGGAAGATGATGCGCTCAATTTTGGACATGCTGAACCTCGGAATCCAGCCGGGACACCGGAGTAAAAATGTTGAGTATGCGGTTGGACTCATGGGTGTGGCGCTCAAAAGCAAGCTTCGGGCTGAATACTTAGATTTGTGAGTAATCAACATATAGAAAAAAATGTTGAAGTCACAAGAGTAAATGTGTAAATCGCCTGCCTAGGAAAAGAAAAGTTGGCCTAAGAGAAGATAATGTAAAATATTCTTATGAATCAATAAGAAAATAAGAGCCAATAAAAGAATCTGCAAAATTCATCATCAGAAAAAATATTTCACAGAAGAAAAAAAGCATAAAATGAATAAATACATGAAATTCAGCTGTCTTACCAGTCAAGGAAATGCACTTAATGCCCCATGAGATCACCTTTCTGCCACCACACTGACAGAAATTAACACCTGACAACGTCATATATTCGAAAGGATAAGGAATTGAAGAAGGGTGTACTCTACTAGCAGGACTGTACCTTGGTACAGCAGCTTTTGGAAAACTTTGGCATCATTATCTTATAAAGTCTGCGCAATAATTCTGCTCATATATATGACCCTAGACACACTCTGGAATATGTATACCAAAAAAAAAAGTTTCAGCATGAATATTTTTTTTCTTTCCTTTTTTTAGGGCTCCACCTGCGACATATGGAGGTTCCCAGGCTAGGGGTCCAATCAGAGCTGTAGCTGCTGGCCTACGCCACAGCCACAGCAAGGCAGGACCCAAGCCATGTCTGTGACCTATGCCACAGCTCACAGAAATGCCAGATCCTTAGCGCACTGATCGAGGCCAGGGATGGAACCCCCATCCTCATGGATACTAGTCAGGTTCAGAACCTGCTGAGCCACAACAGGAGCTCCTCAGCACCAATATTCGTAATAGCACAGTCGGAGAAGCTATTGAAGGATCCACAGCAGAGAAAGATAAAAGGTGGTATGTTCACAAAAAGCATGGTTACAAAGCAGTAAAAGAGAACAGACCGTACATACAGGCATCAACTGGAGGGAATCTTGCAGATAATGCTGAATGGAAAAGAAAAAAATCCCAGAAGACTTCAATCTGTACGTTATTTTAATAAAGCTTAGAGCCAGCCTGAACAAAATATCATGTATGGATTTATGCATCTAGGATAAAACAAAACAAAAAAGCCAAAAACGGTAAAGAAAATTTAGGATAGTGATTCTCTCTGGTGGGAGAGAGAGAAGCAGCAGGACAAAGGGATGGGGAGGGAGCACCCGGGAAGCTGCAAGTCGGGGAACGCATGGTCCTGTGGCCGTGGCCGAAGGCAGGTTCAAGGGTACTTGACCACTGCCATGGATAATTTGCATACAGGTTGTGAGTATCCTTTTGTATGAGCCAACTAGTATATTAAAACTAATAAAGAAAAATTAAAAGCTTACTCTTAGATATACATTTTATGTTTTGTTCTGGGGAGTTCCCATCATGGCTCAGCGGAAACAAATCTGACTAGCATCCATGAGGACGCAGGTTCGATACCTGGCCTCATTCAGTGGGTTAAGGATCCGGCCTTGAGCTGTGGTGTAGGTCACAGATGCGGCTCGGATCCTGTGCTGCTGTGGCTCTGGTATAGGACGGCTGCTATAGCTCTGATTTGACCCCTAGCCTGGGAACCTAACCTCCGTATGCTGCAGGTACAGCCCTAAAGAGACAAAAAAAAACTATGTTCTGTTCTGGATTCAAACATTGCATGGTTTATCCCCTGGTTAGAACTGCTTTTATTGAATTGTATCTTAAGATGAACTTCATCCTAAGTACAAATTTATGGTCCAGTCCTAGGATACATACATGACCTTGGGGTGTGCATTTGGGGGTGATACAATTATTCATGGCTTCATTTGATTAACATTTTCCCCTTGCCCTGACTCATTCTGTTATTTATTTTCATTCCTTTATATTCCATGCATTTGTGCAAGCCACCTCACATGCTTTGAGGAATGAGGCAGGGTGAAAAATAATAGGACCTAAAATACCCTATCCCACAGGGGAGAAAAACAATTCAAACCCTGTCATACTTTTTCCCATGTATGGCAGAGAATGCAGGCAAGTGGGCAGTCCCTTTCCTCTGAATGACAAGCTGTTGCAAAAAAGCTACCAGAGCTCCTGGCAGCCAGGAAGGAGGTACCAGAAAAGCCGCTCAGAGACTGTGTCAGAGAACGGACTGGTGGCCCACTAGGCCCCAGAGCCCTGGCTTCGGTCGTGGGTAAAATCAGAGAGAGTTCTGAGAAGGCTCCAAGAAGCCGAACCCCTGAACCACACTGCTCCATCACCCCTCTGCTCACTACCCGCATGGCCCCCAGGCCTCCGGATCAGGGAGAAAAGGAACCCCACTCGGTAGCACCCTCAGCCACTAACTGGAGCCTGGAGAAGCCGAGGGTTCCAGGCTGAGTATCTGTGCCTGTTCCACAGCAGGACAGACCACTCACCCAAAAAAGCTACATCCCATGAGATCCAACCCAACTGCCCGGGAATTGCTGGGTCCTGCTTGTGTTGTAAGAGTTTTTCTGCATCCCAGGTTCGCCATCATTGGTCTCTGACTCTACATTAGTATAATAAATGTTAAAGCCTGATCTAGCGGTCCTGGCTCCTCACCCAGTCTGAGAGGGCTCCAGAAAATAAAGTAGGCATCGGAAACCCAGTGACAGTCTGTTTCAAGCTGTAAGAGAAGAGCTGGGAGCAGCTCCCACCACCTACGCTTCCCCTGGGTCCACACGTGGTGGTGACCTCACACCACCTTGGTGACCCTGGTCCGCTCCTTCTCATAAGACATCTGCCACCACACTGCCTCTAAAAATGCTTTCATATGAAGAAGAAGAAGGGGAGGGAGGAGGAGGGACTGGATCTCCTCACACGAAGGGGTGAAGCTGTGAAACCCATCGGTTCTGCAGAACAGGCACTTAGGCCGCTCTATCAAAATCACACTGAGCTGGGGGCTTCGGCAGCCCTTCCTCCTCCCTGAAGAAGCCCCAGTGCTCTTTGCAGTGAAGAAGTTTGCCTCCTTTAGGCCCCTTCACATCTCAACACAGTCCTCATTCTCCGCCACCTCTTCCTCCTACCATCCCTTAGCTCTTGAACCAGTTCAGGGCAGGAGGAATCTCTATGAAATCCATGCTCAGAGGTCTCTAGAAAGATGGCAAGCGGAGAGTGGCTGTCCAAAGTGACCAACTCATTTTGCACATTTGGTCTGTGCACTATCGACTATCTTCCAGCGCTTCCTGAATGAAGGCTTGAAGACCCCTATTCTGAAACCTCCTCCCCCACCCCCGCCCTCATCCGATGCCAGAGAAAAAATGGTTTTGAGAAGTACTCACCATCAGGAGCAGCAGCATATCTTCTGGGCCAAATCTGCCTGCTCAGAAGCCACGAAGTAGAGTCCTTGGGCCCCAGCACGTCTGTCCGGTAGCCTAGACGTTATAGGATGGGTATCAGAGTCTATAGTTAAAGAAATGTTGGGTCCTTACAACGTCCAATCAAACCATAGCACCTGGTCTACCGAGAGGGTAGAAGCCAGAGAAATGGCCCCGAGAAGTCTTCCCGCTTGAGAAATGTTTCAGGGACAAATAGGGCCTTAGGTCTGGATAAACCTGGACACACACACAGCCTCTTCCACCTGGGAGAAGGGTTCCAAGATGAAGAGGAGGCATGTTCATCCAGGGCCGCCTTCAATGGCTCTCCCCCTGCCTGGGCACCTGGCTCTCATCCCTTAAAGAGTCGTGACCCCTGCTCTCATTAGCCAAGGGATTCCCTTCAGGCTCTTCCTCCTGCCTTTGTTCGGACTGATGGAGAACAATTGCAACTTTGAAATCCAATAGTAGAAAGGCGAGAGCATCTGTGAAAAATGTTATTGAAAAACGCAGCTTCCTCCCGCTGGCGCACACCCAGTTTCTTCCTCGCTGCCTGGAGCCTTCTCGTGGGCAGCCCGCCTGGCTTTCTCACTTGGCTTCTCCCCAGGACACCCCCTCTCAGATCGCATGGAGGGGTCCCCAGGCCTGCCCCTGGCTGCTGGCACACCGCAGCCCAGACCCCTGCTCTTGGAGCTGTTTAAGAAAGTGAAGATATACTATACAAAGGTAGGCATTTTGACCATTGCTATGCTGAGGAGCGAACCCCGCTTATAGTTGACCGATTTCCAGTCTTGGTTTTCTATCCCTTTTGCAGGAGATAAGCTTTTGGCTAGGTCAACGTTATCAAAGCATGTTCCTAAAAAGGGCGGGATTCCACAGCTTGACTCTGCATATTCCTTTGCATAGTATATGAGCCTACAAGAGATTCACACGATTGCTCAAATTCTAACTTCTCATAAAGCCAATTTCACCAGGTTTCACCTATTTCTCATAACATCTATAAGCACCACTGAGAATAAGATTTCTGGAGAAAGCACTTTGGACAATGCCATCCAAAGCTCACCTCTGAGCTGAGTTTGCAAGATAGGACGATTCAAGCCCTCTTTATTTTAGAGAATGATTATGAGGCATCAACATGCTGACAAGCACACATTCTCAAGATCTTTAAAAGCAGGTTTTACTCTTTAAGCTTTCGGTATACACTGCAAGTATACTGTTGAACCCCACCTGGCAGGGAGCATTCTTTATTCTATACCCTACAGAACATTCTTTCAATCTAGTCTGAAGGATTCTGTGATGTCCTTCCTCAGCTTGAGTAAACAGTGACCAAAATTTATTATTGAACAACAGTTACTCCTCTCTTTTTCCTTTCTGTAGTTATATATTTTTTCACAACCACACACTATTGCAAATTAAAGCCTCAATGACATACCACGAGATACCTATTAGAATGGCAAAACGAAAAATAGTGACAGTATCAAATCCTTGTGAAGAGGAAGAGAAACAGAATTACCTATATGTGGATTGCTAGTGGAAATATAAAATGCCACAGCCACTCAGGAAAATAGTTAGCAGTTCCTTATAAAACAAAACATGCAACACCGTACAACCCAGCAATTGCACTTTGGGACATTTATCCCAGAAAAATGGAAACTTCTATAAACACAAAAACCTGTACAGTAATGATCATGGCTGCTTTACTTGTAAGAGCCCATGACTGGAAACAGCCTCAAAGACCTTCAATGGGTGAATGGTTAAACTAACTACAGCACAGGCATGCTCAGGAATACTATGAGCAATGAAAAGGAATGGACCATTTTCATATGCTAAAACATGGATGAATATCAAGAGAATCATGATGTGTAAAAAAAAGCCAGTCGCCCCACATTATGCAAGGTATGATTCCATTTATATAACTTTCTTGAAATGATAAAAATCACAGAGATGGAGAAGAGATTAGTGATTAGCATAGGTTAGAGATAGAGGGGTGAGGTGGTGGGAGGAAAGTGGTATTTCTATGTAAAGGGATAAATGAACACTTTATGATGGGGAGCTGTTATGAATCTGGGCTGTGATGGTGCACAGAAGAAACAGCATGCGTGATAAATTGCATAGAACTAAGCACACACACAGACACACAAGAGTACATGTAAAACTGAGGAAATCTGAATAAGATTGGCAGTTTTTTTTTCTTTTTGTCTTTTTAGGGCCTCACCCACGGTATATGGAGGTTCCCAGGCTATGGGTCTAATCAGAGCTGTAGCCTCCGGCCTATGTCACAACCACAGTAACACCAGATCCGAGCCGCGTCTATGACCTACACCACAGCTCATGGCAGCACCGGATCCTTGACCCACTGAGCAAGGCCAGGGATCAAACCCGCAACCTCATGGTTCCTAGTTGGATTTGTTTTCGTTGTGCCACGACGATGGGAACTCCCCAATATTGGCAGATTTTTATCAATGTCGATATCATGATCATGACATTATACTTTAGCCTTGCAACACATTACCACCGGGGAAACTAGACAAAGAGAACCAGTGGATCTCTGTATTACTTCTTAAAATCACATGGGTTGGAGTTCCCGTCATGGATCAGGGTGTTAAGAATCTGACATAGGGTCCACGAGGATGTGGGTTTGGTCCCTGGCCTCACTCAGCAGGTTCAGTGTTGCCTTATGCTGCAGTGTAGGTCACAGATGCAGCTCTGATCCAGCATGGCCATGGCTGTGGTGCAGACTGCAGCTGCAGCTCTGATTTGACCCCTAGCCTGGGAACTTCCATATGCCACACGTGCAGCTGTTGAAAGAAAAAAATAAATAAATAAATTGCATGGGAACCTACAATTATTTCTCCTTGAGGGCAGAGACTATAAAAAATTGTAAATGTGCAAATGATTTTTTCACACCTCCTTAACAAAGGGCTGCCTTCAAGGGAAAGTCTTCTACCAGAGCCTGCCTGTCCTAGGGGCAGCAGAAGACCCAACCCCAGCCCCTCTAGCTGTCAATGTGGGTGATGGGAAACTGAACTCTAACCTCCTCCAGCCTTCCTGTCTCACTGAAGAGAGGGAGGGAGGAGCTGAGAAGCAGTCGTTAAGGCTCACAGGCACATGATTATGACTGAGACAAGGCCATGGATTACAGAATGCGTTCCCTCCTCCCTCCCCCACCACGTTACCACCATCTCATTAGGGCTCCTGTAAAATAACAGGACCACAGATAAAAGAAGTGTGGACTGCATTAAAAGTGAACACTCAGTTCTGCACAAGACTCTGTGAAGAAAATGAAAAGACAGGACAGACTGGGAGAAAAGGTTTGCAAGACACGTATCTGCTAATTGACTAGTACTGAAAACATACAAAGGACTCTTAAACCCAACTCTCAAAGCTCAACAATAAGAAAATAAATCAAATTTAAAATGAGCAAAAATCTGGACACCTCACCAAAGAAGATAGATGGCAAATGAGCATGTGAAAAGATTCTCCACATCCTATGTCATTAGAGACCTGCAAATTAAAACAGCAGTGATACGCCACCACAACCTATTAAAATGCCAAAGTCCAAAGCGCTGACACCACCAAATGCTGGCAAGAGATCTGGAGCAACAGGAACTTTCATTCATTGCTGGTGGGAATGCACAATGGCAGAGTCACTCTGGAAGAGAGTTTGGCAAATTCTTACAAAGCTAAACACACCCTTACCATGCAATCCAGCAGCCGCACTCCTTGGTATTTGCCCAAAGGAGCTAGAAACAGAATGACACAAAAATCTGCACAGACCTTTACAGCAGCTTTATTCATAATTTCCAAAAACTAGAAGCAACCAGGGTGTCCATTAGTAAATGAATGAATTAATAAACCATGGTACATCACACAATGCAATATTTCTTAGGCAGTGCTAGAAAGAAATGAGCTATCAAGCCAGAAAAAGATGTGAAGGAACTCAAGTGCAAATTTCTAACTGAAAGAAGCCAATCTGAAAAGGCTACATACTGTCTGACTCAAATTATATGACATTCTGGAAAAGGTAAAACTGTGAAGACAGTAAAAAGATCAGCCTGAAACTTTCTACACAGAAAGCCTTCTGGGATTTTGCCTGGGATTACACTGAGTCCATCAATCAGTTTGGGGAGAACTGACATTTTAACAATGCCTGGTCTTTCAATCCATAAACAAACTACAGCTTTCAGTCATCTGGGCCTGTAGTGTTCTTTGTGGAAGATCTTTAACTACAAATTAGACTTTTAAAATAGATATATAGGGCTATCAATCTACTTTTCTTTTTTGATTTTTTAGGGCTGCACCCGAGGGCTATGGAAGTTCCAAGGCTAGGGGTCAAACTGGAGCTACAGCCACCAGCCTACTCCGCAACTCACGGCAACACTGGATCCTTAACCCACTAAGTGAGGCCAGGGATGGAACCTGCCTCCTCATGGATTCTAGTCGGATTCATTTCTGCTGTGCTACAGTGGGAACTCCCCAAGTTACTTTTCTTGAATGAGTTTTGCTAATTTATAGTTTTCAAGAAATTTGTCCCTTTCATCAGAGTTGTCTAATTTGCAGATATAAAGTTGTTCATACTATTGGCCTATTTTTCCAGTACCTGTGGGACCTGCCTAGTGTGCTATCAGCTCTCTCATTCCTGATACTGGTAACTTGAATATTCTTCCCTTTTTAAATTTACTAATAAGTCTGGCTAGAGTTTCACTGATTTTATTGATCGTTTCAAAGAAACAATTTGGGGAGAGATTTTTCTTCTATTAGTTTTCTGGGTTTTATTTCATTCATTTCCACCCTGATCTTTATTATTCCCTATCTTTAGGGTTTAATTAGCTCTTCTTTTTTCTAGTTTCTCAAGGTGGAAATTGACATCATTGATTCAAAACCTTTCTTCATTTCCAATATAGGTGTTTACTGTGATAAACACCCCTCAAAGTATTTCTGAGTATGCAGAATATAGTCACAATTACTGTTCTGATGTCTTTTCCTATTAAATCATCTGTGTTATTTATGTGTCAATTTGGGTTGATTGATCTTTTTTTCTCCTCATTATGGTTTTCATTTTCCAGTTACTTTGCACATTTAGTAATTTTTTTTAATGGATGCCAGACATTGTGACTTTTACTTCGTCATGTGCTGGATATTTTTATATCCTTATAAATATTTCCAAGTTGGACTCTAGAATATAGCTAAGTTACTCAGAAACATTTGACCCTTTTGGAACTTGCTGCAAATTTTATTGGGTGGAAACCAGAGCTGCAGTTAGTCTAGGAGTAATCTTCCCCACTATTGAGGCAAGACTCTTCTTAAAATTCTACCTGATTCCCCTTGAATTGTGAGATTTTCTACTGTGGATTTGGGGAACAGGCAATACCCTAACCCTAGGTGATGCTCCATTACAGTGTTTCCTTAATCCTGTCAAGGTGATTCTACCCCCAGCTCTGAAAAATCTCATGTGCTCAGCCTGATCAGTACTCACCTGAACACTTGAAGGGGACCCTCTCTGTGCAGGTCTCTCCTCTCTGGTGGTCTTCCCTGATCGTCTTACCTGTCTTGGCTTTCCTTGACTTGGCTCCCAACTCCATCTTCTCCACTTGGAGAAGAAGCTGTGCCCTGCCTGGGTTCCTTTCATCCACATTGTGATCTGAAACATTTTCCAGATAGTAAGCTGAGGCGATGTTGGAGGTCCCCTCCTATGCTTCCTCCTTCTTAATGATTGCTGTCTGGTGCGGCTTAATGTTCAAAGCCTATGCTTATCCTAGAGAAATATCTTTAGCTAACATTACAGAGAACTGGAAGTCAGCAAATTTTGCTGGTCCGTATTGGATCCACTTGCATCCTCATTCATGGGCTGGAGCCTGAGAAACTAAGTGTCAGTGAAGACCTGTGTTCACCTAGTTAACGCTATTTGAGACTGAAGATACAAGGAAGAAACCACACCTCTGGAGGAGAAGTAGGGATAAGTCGCAAACCCCTAATTTCCTTGTGGGTTATGAAAGATTCCCCTTTCAGGAAAAAAGGAGGAGTTCTACCAATACCTGGACCAAATTTCTTTCATACTTTCCCCCTAAATAAACCTCAGGTTCCGAAAGGGCAAAACTACCTGTCTTACGCACGACGAAATCCCAACTTCTCTATCAGTGTCTGGCATATTAGAGGAATTTAGGAGATGTTGGATGGATGGACAAATTTAAGCATGAACCAGGAAACTCTCATACCCTCTAACAAATTTAGAAGATGAACACAGCAAGACAGAACATGAAACCCGGGTCCAGCCTTACACTTCTAGTCCACTGACTTCCACCTTGCTAGCTGGGCTCTAGGAGGCAGAACTGAGAGAGGAAGGGGTGACCACTCAGGGCCCCTCCCAGCACACTGCTGCATTTCCCTGCCAAACCCTAAGGCCTCGGGGCTCCTCTTAGCTCAGGAACATCTGAATATTTCCTTAAACCCATTTCCAGATTTGATAAACATAAAAGGCAGAGCAGCTCAAGGAAGTGAGTGAGGGGATAACAGGTCCTTGTGCCCTGGAAGTCCGGCACCACTGGACAGTGCTAAATTAGGTGCAAAGAAACCATGTGGCCAATTTAGTTTTAATCCCATCAAGTTTGTTGAAAAATATTTGCTGGTAGATTGAAAGTGAAGGGAGAATTTTAAAACTGTATAATTAGATGTGATGCCAGAAAGTCTGGTCATAAGCCATCCAAGAGTAAGGGAGGAAAATGAAGAAGAAATTGCAACTACAATTGAATAAATACGCCACAATAAATGATAATAAACCCAAGCAGGCCTTGGCCTCAGCGCCTACATTCTCCCAGGCAGTTCACTGTGCTCTGTGTGCCGGGCTCCTTGGCAGGCTGAGCTGAGCTGGGCTGGGCTAGATTCAGCAGTGCTCAAGAATGCGAGTAGGAGGAGGTTGCCAGGCACCACAGTCCTGGCAGGTTGTCACAGAGAGGTTAGAAGGGACTGACAGATACCAGGTAGTCCTTTGTCTCTGGGCATCCTGCACTGCCCCAGGTGGATCCAGCCCCAGTATGCAGGGGAAACTCACCACCTCCTCCCAGAAGGAAAAAAAGACAGGGTGCAGAAAGCATTTCTAGGGCTAAGCTTGCCTGCGCGAATCATTCTATATTTAATGACCTCTATTCAGCAAGTGCCTTGCATTCTCTAGCACCTGAGAACCTATGCAACAAAATTTTATGTGGATTTCAGCTTCTTGTATTAAATGTGGCAGTGCCAGGAAGCACTGGAGATCCTTAACTTCAAGTGCTCGAGTCCTTGTAAAATCTCACACTAGCTGGGCTTACAAATCTCCAAAGACAGGAACCGAGAAGATTCACCTCCACTGCTCCACCCAGGGGCACATTCAGGCCCCAAACTATCAATCAGACAGGAAGGTACAGCCTTCTCGCCACTTCAGTGGTTCTGCCTCCAGCTAGATAGACGTAAGTGGAGCATTATCTGTAGCACCAAGTCTACGGGGCAATAATGCTTGATGCAGCAGAGCACCGGTCTTAGCATCCAAAGGCATGAGCCTGTGCCTGGATCCATCACTTAGTTACTCTGCAATCAAGTCACTGAAGTCAGTGAGATCAATCTGTTCACAGACAGGAGGGGATACTGTGTCCTACCCCAGTAAATCATAAAATGGCATACAGATGTTAGCTGTTCTTACTGCTAATGGCTCTTGGAAACTTGCTGGAAATTTCAAAGAAGGATACCTAGCAACTAGTGTCCTCTTGGCTAAGAGTCAGGAGAATGGGTTCTATTTCCTAATCCTTGGTGATCTTGCTTCACTTTTCGGAGCCCCTGTTGCTTCACCGGTAAGATAAGAGGGCAAGACTAGATGCTGTCAAAGGTCTTTTTCAACACCAGCATCCCAGTGTATATAGGTAAATTCATCTTGGGAAGGTTGATTTATAACCTCCAGGACTGCGTGCCTACAGCTCAGAAGGCCTATGTTCTAGATCGGGGGTTGGCAAACTACGACTTGCTAGACCAAATTTAGCAGGCACCAGCTTTTCAAAATAAAGCTTTATTGGCACACAGCCAAGGCTTGTTCATTTACTGTAGCCTCGGAGTTGCCTCTGTGCTACAATAGCAGAGCTGAGAGGCTCTGACAGAAACCACATGAAAGTAAAAACCTGAAACATTTAGTACTTTATCCTTGACAGAAAGGTTGCCCGTATCCTACTCTAGATGGTTGCTGGATGGTTTCCAAAAAAATATCAAACCAGATCTTGCTGGTGTTCTTTTTTTTTTTTAAGACATAGCATGACAGAGTTCCCCTTATGGCTCAGCAGGTTAAGAACCTGACTAGTATCCATGAGGATGTGGTTTTGATCCCTGAACTCGCTCAGCAGGTTAAGGATCTGGCGTTGCTGCACGCTGTGGCATAGGCTGCAGATGCAGCTCAGATTCCATGTTGCTGTGGCTGTGATGTGGGCCGGTTGCTGCAACTCTGACTCAACCCCTAGCCCAGGAATTTCCATATGCTGCAGGTGCAGCCCTAAAAAGGAAAAGGAAAAAAAAAAAATGGCAGAGTATGAAAAACTGATTGACAATCCAAGATATGTTCATGCTTTTATTTTAAATTCTAATGCATCCATGAGCGCCTAAACATAACATAATACAATAATGATGATAAGCGTGCCCAATCTGGGGAGGGAAAGAACATTTATAGTTTGTATAAACGCTATTGTTTTTCACTGGATGGAAAGTTTAAATAGGGTTTTTAGGTCATAATAAATAACGGCTTATTCTATGTTCCAAAGAGAAAGACAATTTCTCATGTAAACTAGAGGAGAGGAAGGCAGAATTCGTATTTGGAAGGATTAGTATTAATCTTCATACTCATATACAAAATCAGCTATACCCTGGGGTGGAAACTACTTAATGTTTTCTCATCAACCCCACCCTCTACTCACAGAGGAATCGGAGCACGCCATTCCTCCCATCTCCATTCTCCCCGAAACACACACGCACGTGTACGTGCACACACACACACACACACACAGCAAAAGCAGGAAACACCGAACTCTGCTCAACAGAAAGAAAGAAGGGAGGAAAAACAGAACATTCCTGAAACCTGTGCGTCTTTAGAACCTGAAAAGCAGAAGAATGAGCTGGAGAACCGGTACTTCATTATCCTACAGAGGAGAAGGTGCCTGGGAAGGGCTCACTCCCTCCCCCATACCCACCCTCCTGAGTCTGAAATAAGAAGACGGTGGAAAGTGACAGGAAGAGGGGGAAAGGCAGGGATGCAGGCCCCGCCATCCAGGGGGGCTCCCTGAGGGTTTAGCTGTGAGCCACCTCCCCTTGGTCCGGTGCCAAACCACACCTGACCTAGCTCAGCATGGGATTATGTGCTGCGTGAAAGTGGTGTGGGTGTCAGGGGTGTGGCTGTGCATCTGCTGCTCTGTGGGCTCCCATATCAGTTACCTGCTGCTGTACAAGCCATTTGAAATCTTTATTAGCTCAGAAATCTATGCATAATCAAGTCAGCTTCAGCTGAGCAGTCTCTTGGGGAGTCATACAACTACAGGCAGTTGGAGGGCCAGCTGGGAGCTGGCGTGTCTCAGATGGCATCTCTCCGGGTGGCTCAAGCTAACGAGGGGCTAAGCTCCCCTCTCCGCCCACTGCAGAGGAGGGAGGCTCCAGCGGGTGGGGAAGGTGAGTCCCAGGGCACAAGCACTCTTCCAGCCTCATCGCGCATCATACGTGCTCACATCACATCAGCCAGAGCAGGCTGGCTGGCCGCGCAGATTCCCAGAGGAAAAAGCAAGCTTCCTCCTTGAGGCAGTTACCGTTGTGGCTCAGTGGTAAGGAATCCA
>PVHT020000113.1:2998949-3039601 GCA_004024745.2 Catagonus wagneri
AAAAAAAAAAAAAAAAAAAAAGCTTTGGCTTTGGCCTTGAGCAAGCTCGCAGAGCAGGCTCGCACACAGGGACAGGTGTGTTTGTGGCTGTGTTTTACAGTCCATCCCACCGTCCCAGAGTTGCGTTCCCAGGGGGTGAACCCAGGACTGGAGTATGTGGTATAGCTGTGACTTGTTAAGCTGTGAGGCACCAGAGGAAGGAAAGTGGTACTTGGAGTGAGTCAGAAAGACTGAAGATGGCAGCTTAGCACTGCTGCTTACTTACTGCATGGCATCAGACACGCCATTTAACCTCTAGGAACAGTTTTCTCATCTATAAAGTGGAGACAGTGTTACCTGCCGCAGAGTAAGATGCCCGTGCAGCACCTGTCACAACGGCCTTTGAGAGATTTGGTGTCTGTCTGCAGGTACTCTGCTTGTTTGAGTGGATGCTTCACAGCCAGCAGCTGCCGTCGGGTGAGACTGGGCGAGGCTTTGGTCCTTTTGAGCACTGAAGTTGGTGTTGGTGTTGGCAAATAACAACACAATAATCCCCACTATATGGCTTCTCACATCAAAAACCATATGCCAGGAGTTCTTGTTGTGGCTCAGAGGGTTAAGAACCTGACTAGTATCCATGAGGATGTGGGTTCAGTCTCTGGCCTCACTCAGTGGGTTAAGTATCTGGCGTTGCTGCAGACTCAGCGTAGGTCACAGATGCAGCTCAGATCCAGCATTGCTGTGGCTGTGGCAGAGGTTGGCAGCTGCAGCTCGGATCTGGCCCCTACCCCAGGAACTTCCATATGCTGCAGATGTAGCCCTAAAAAGGTGGTGGTGGAGGGACACATGCCATATGGAACTGCTTGGTCTGTGAGGGCCTGAAGGCTTGCGGGCCCTCCAGACCTCAATCTCTCCGAGAAGCTGGGACTGCCCCCAAAAGGAGGGGTACAGGGTGACCAGGCAAGGGGGCATGAAACCCTTCACACTTGGACTTTTTCCATTATCCAGTCTCGCAGATTGGGTGGCTAAGGAACCACATCCAAAAGGGAAGGAATTTGGCAGAGCGCGGGCCTTGAGTCTATGCAGATTCTCCTGGGGGACCTGAGGACAGACATTCCATGCAGGAGCCAGTCAAAGGAAGGGACTGGGCCATGAAATCTTCAGTGCAAGGGCACTTGGAGGGCTTGTGACGATCAAAAGGGAATCTGCCAGAAAATTGGAAGTCATCAAACAGCCGCATTTGTGAAAGCAGGGTTCAGTTCCTGGCCTCAAGGATACCAGCTGCAGATTTCCAAGCACCGTGCCCGCAGAACTGGACCTGGGCAGGGTCTGCTGTGGCTTGTGGCAACCGGTGCTGAGTCTCTCAAGACTGTTCTAGGGCCAGGGTGTAAATGCACTTGCTGGCAGAAGGCACACTCATAATTAAAGTGCTTCGGGGACATTAGGAGAGTATGTTTACGTAAGGCCTGACTGGTTCTTGGAAGCAACCCCAGGGTCTTGAAACGACATGCTCGCGACAGGAGTTGTATGCTTGCTGTATCAATAACCAAGATCTAGGGGGTTCGAGGCACAAGAGTTTCTCAGCGAGTCTACCTGAGGTGCCCTCAGTAACGTTCTCAGAGGTGTTGGGTAATTGAACAGAGAAAAGTCAGCAGCCCAAATTGTTCAATTCGGGTAGGTTAACCAATTTATTCCTAGGTTTCCCAGTTTTAGCCCTAAACATTCCACATCCCAGGAAACCTCTCAGGCCCAGGAAAACCGAGATGTTCGGTCACCCTCTGGGATCCCTCAAAGTCACAAACACAGTCACCCATCCAAGGTCTGATTTAGTTTTGGACACTCCATGAGCTGTTACAAGGATCTTCTTGCAGGAATAAATTAACCAATGAGGAGCTCCCCTTATGGCTCCATGGGTTAAGAACCCAACATAGTGTCCATGAGGATGTGAGTTTGATCCCTGGACTCACTCAGTGGATTAAGGATTTGGCATTACCACAAATTGTAGTGTAGGTTATACATGTGGCTTAGATCCAGCATTGCTGTGGCTGTGGCGTAAGCCTGCAGCTGCAGCTCCAATTTGACCCCTAGCCCAGGAACTTCCATATGCTGCAGGTATGGCCCCAAAAGGAAAAAAATAATTAATTAACCAATGGAATAAAGAGTACCTTCTGTCTGTCTAGATCAGGCCTTGCCTGTTGTATTAGTCGGGATTTTCCAGAGTGACAGAACCAATAGGATGTGTGTATAAACATACAGTGGACCCTGGAACAATGCAGGGGTTGGAGGTACCAATAACCCCATGCAGTTGAAAATCTGCCTGTATCCTCACAGTCAACCCTCCATATTTGTGGTTCCACATCCGCGGAATCAACCAACTGTAGATCATGTAGTACTGCAGTATGTATTTATTGAAAAAAAAAAATCTGTGTACAAGCGAACCTGTATAGTTCAAATCCATGGGTCAACTGTATAGAGAGAGAGAAAAAAAAAAAAAGAGAGAGAAAGATTTATTTTAAGGAAGTGGCTCAAATGATTGTGGAGACTAGCAACTAAAGTCCAAAATCTGCAGAGCAGGCAGGCAGTCTGGAAACCCAGGGAAGAGCTACGTTACAGTCTTGAGTCTCAAGGTCACTTCAAGTTCCCTCTTCCTTCCGGGGACCTCAGTCTGTTTCCTCTCAAGCTTTCAACTGATTACATGAGGCCCACTTCCCCCTAGGGAGAATAATCTGCTTTACTCAGCATCTACCGATTTCAATGTTAATCTCATCTTTTTTTTTTTTTTGTCTTTTTAGGGCCGCACCCATGGCCTAGGGGGGTTCCCAGGTGGAGGAGTCGAATGGGAGCTGTAGCTGCTGGTCTATGCCACAACCACAGCAACGTGGGATCTGAGCTGCATCTGTGACCTACACCACAGCTCACGGCAATGCTGGATCACCAATCCACTGACCGGGGCCAGGGATCCAACCCACAGTCTCACGGATCCTCGTCAGATTCATTTTCACCACTCCACAATGGGTACTCCCCTAATCTCCTCTTTAAAAAAAAAAAATCCCTTCCCAGCAACATCTAGACCAGTGCTTGGCCAAATACCTGGGTACTGTGGCCTAGCCAAGGTGAGACGTAACATTCTCCATCCCACCTGGTCAGGTGCCAGTGAGGCCAAGACACTGCCCCCTCCCCGGAGGCAACTTGGACTCTGGTGGAAGATCCTAGGAAGGATGCCCTCCAAGAGCCAGGGGTCCTCCCTCAAGGAGGCCCTCAGGTCCATGTCCACACCACCTATTCTGGCTGAGAAGCTAGAGGGTTCTGACACGACTTCCTCAGGACAGGAGGATCCCAGTCCAGGAGGATCAGGACTGGAGTCGGCCAGGGCCCTCTCAGTTTGCTTAACGGTGTTTTGAAGCCACAGTAACACTGGAATGAGAGCAGATATCTCATCCCCTCCCCAAACTGTGGGAGGAATTGGAAAGCAGCATCTCTGGCCTCTCTGAAAGTTCTGGGTGTGCTAGAGTTCCCTGGCTCTGGCTGCAGCAGTGACAAGGAAAAAGGAAAGCAATGCCTGTCAAACAGCTCTGCAGAGCACAGAACATGGCTGGACCGTCTTCTCTGTAGCGAGGACATAAAAGAATGGCCTTTAGCCACAATTAGAATAGACAATTACAGCGCCCTTGCTTGTAGACAATACAGGATTTTAAAATATTACAGCTGTAATCTTCTACCGACCATAGAATCTCAGCATTGGGAGGGTCTTAAAATTCATCTGGTCATTGTATCCAGCTGTAACATTTATTAAAAATGAACTGCAATGAGCCAGAGGCAGCATCATTACTGACTGGCTCTGATTCTCCCATTGTGTATTCAGAGCAGCCCAAGTTAAAAGAATCTGAATTCTTCCAAGGCCTTCTAATAGCTCTCGCCTATCGTGGTGTTTATAATTCTTCAGGCTTCGGGCGTGGTCTTCCTTACACTCCCGTGATTTTCCTGGGTTCCTGTTTGACAGCACAGGCCCAGAGCGTGGGGGAGAAAGAGAAGGACAGGGAAGATGAGCGGCCAGGCTGGGGATGGCAGTGCTTAAAGACCGGCAGAAGTGAGACTCAACAGGGAAGATAAGGGCAAAAATAAAGTCAGAAGGACTGAACTGCGGTGGCCTGGACAGCAAGAGACAACGATCGCCAGGACCAATGACAAAGAGAAAAGACTGGAAAAGAAGGGAGAGGGAAGACAGGGTATAGGAGTAAAGAGAAGGGGCAGAGACCAGCGACGGGGCAGGGAGATGGTGTGGGGGCACGGAGGGGCTGATATATAATGGAGCTCAGACCGGGAAAGAGTTTCACAGAGGAGCCAAGTTCTATTTGGCGGTGGCAATGGACCTGCTGGATGGGAAACAGAGACTGGCACCTTTTTTTTTTCTTTTCTTTTTAGGGCTGCACCCCCAGCATATGGAAGTTCCCAGGCTAAGGGTCGAATCAGAGACTCAACTGCCAGCCTACGCCACAGTCACAGCATCGCCAGATCCGAGCCGTGTCTGTGACCTACACCACAGCTCACGGCAACGCCGGATCCTTAACACACTGAGCCAGGCCAGGGATCGAATCCGCAACCTCATGGTTCCTAGTCGCATTCGTTAACTGCTGCGCCATGACAGGAACTCCAAGACTGGCACCTTAACCGCGGGCAAAAGCACATTCTCCCACTCATGCCCCTGATGGGCTGTCCCTGTTCTAGAAGCTTCCACAGTCAAACCCAGAGCCATGGGATAAGCTGACTCCTTCTGTCTCAGACATTGCAGTGAAAATGTGCCAGTTTTAGAGAGCTGACCCTTTTCTCCTAACACATGTCCTCTGTCTACATCACCCAGGAGACATGGTGTCTCCCCGTTAAGTCTCCTTTACTTAGGGTACTCCCTCAGATAAATGAAAACATATACACATATCTTCCCAGAACATGCTCTGACATTTAGTCATATCAGCAAACAAGCCACAGAAAATCTCCAAACCCTCTGCAAAACATGCTAACCCAGCATTTCCCCCAGCAAACGCAAAACCCACTTGCTCTCACTCTCTCTGTCTGTCTGTGTCTGTCTCTCTCTCTCACACACACACACACAGACACACACTACAAAACTAAGCACCTGGTCGACCTAAGCGGAGACATAATGTTTTAGAGATGCTCCATGACAGCCCATGGGAGAGTCCACAGCAAGGCCTGTGACGCTGTTGACCAGGATGTATACCGAATGTACAGTATGTCAAAAGGAAAAATCATTTCCAAGAACAATGATGGAAGTAGCCCAAATGTGTGCTTGGAGAAAACCAAGTGAATTTGGGTTTGGGTCCAAGTAAAATATCAAAAGGATGAATCAGAAAAATATATATGCGGGGCTTTGAAAAGTTATTTTTCTTTGTACAGTTAAAATGGCAGAGTTTCAGTTCGAGTTTCAAGTGCTCGAGAGATGTGTCAAATGATCCAGTTTGTAGCTTGTGACCAGCCTGGAGGGGAAATGATAAAACATTGTTTTGATTATGGACCCAAGATTGTTTCAATAAACACAGCCTGGAGATCACGTTAATATCCTTTTTTTTTTTTTTTCCCCCAGTGTCTTTCTCTTTTTACTGAGCTTTTAAAAAGAGTTTTTATTTTGGTTTTGATGGGGGCCTTGGAGGCGCCTGCCTTCAGCCTCAGAACCTTCCATGTTCCCACTGTTTTCTGACGCACTTTAGTTCCTTTTTTTTCACAACTCCTTTGAGATGGACCGGGGTCTAAAGCTTTTATAATACTAGGCAGTAAATCTCACTCTCGGGGTCAGTCCAAGGCCATCAGACATGAGCTGACAACCCAAAAAACTGACTCGATGTGCTTGTGACTTGGGGGGATGCTGGTGAGGGAAATGGGATTTAGGAGTAAGCAGTTCTGATTTCAGGTCCTGGCTCTGCTACTTCTGAGCTTTGCCTCCTTCCAATTTTTCATACAGCAAATACGGTTGACTAAGATGCGCTGCACACACAGAGGAATGGAGGCAGAGCGAAGAAGTCTGCAGTTGGGGGGTGACAGTGTCAACAGTGATATATAGCGCAGTGTTATGGTGCAACTTGGAAAGACACGCAAGGTACAAAGACTGCACGGAGGAGAAAGGGAATTCCTCTATCGGGGAAGAAGAGGGTCGGCTTTCACTAGGAGCCGACATGCGAATTAGGTTCAAAAGATGGATAGGAGTTCAACCAGGTAACCCAGAATGGGTGAAGTATACTCTTGGCCAAAGAAAGAGCAGGCACAAAACCTCAGAGATGGGACAAGAGTGCAGGTGTCTGGGAAGCTTAAGGCGGTCTGTCCTAATTGAAGCACCAAGGGCACAGGATGGGCAGGAGGGCAGGGCTGCCGGAGGAGCTGAGGACGAAGGGCAGGCAGAGGCCGGTGCATGAGCTTAGACTTTACGGTGTAATAACAGCAGCTCATTTTCACAGAGCACTTCATAGCATCCAATGTACGGGTTCAAACATTCTCTAAACATCATCACATTCTTACTACTATCCTAGAAAGAAGACACAATTATTCCCCTCCATTTACTGGATGAGAAAACCAGTCCGTAAAGAACATATAAAACTTGTACAAAAAGACAGAGACAGTGAAAGAGGAAGTTGGGGCTCAAACCCTACTCTCTCTGGCCACAGAATCCCTATATCCCCTCACACACATGAGTTTCTTGAATTTAGCAAATGGAGATTACGATGATCTTTACCAGGTCAATTTTGATAGCATCTAGAGGGGCAGAAACTACAATTTAGTGGGCTGAGAAGCAGATAAATTTCAAGGAAGAAGATTAAGAACTTCAAGTCCAAGTCTTATGCTCTCAATTTCTGGTTTTCTTCAACATTAAAGTAAAGGATGAAATGGACAGGAAGGCAGAGGAACTCCGAGCAAGGAGGCTCAGATTCTGGAGTGAACTAACTGTACCCCAGGGAAGACAGTCTGCCCAACTGAAGAGGGCAGAGAGTGTTGCACATGGGGTAAAAAATGGAAGCAACACAAACTGCTACCTTGTTCAGGGATGGGGAAATACATCCAGTGGGACCCTGGGGAGAGGCACCAGAGAAGAGGTGACACAAGTGGGGCACTGGAGAATGAGCGGACATAAGGTGGAGGGAAGAGGTAAGTCCAGAATGCCCAGCAGCTGAGCAAAGCACAGAAGCTGGAAGAGGCAACATGTGTTTGAAGAAAATGAAGCTGGACACAGAGCCGAAGTCTAAAATCCATATAAGGAAAGACTCTCATGCTATGTGAATTAAGTTAGAAAGCGAAAGACAAATACCATATGATATCATTTATATCTGGAATCAGATAGTTGTATAAGGCACAAATGAAACTTTCCACAGAAAAGAAACTCATGGACTTAGAGAAGAGACATGTAGTTGCCAAGGGGGAAGGGGAGGGAGTGGGATGGACTGGGAATCTGTGGTTAATAGATGCAAACTATTGCCTTTGGAATGGATAAGCAATGCCATCCTGCTGCATAGCACTGGGAACTATATCTAGTCACTTGTGATGGAGCATGATGGAGGATAATGGGAGAAAAAGAATGTGTGTGTGTGTGTGTGTGTGTGTGTGTGTGTGCGCGCACGTGCGTGCGTGTGTCTGTGACTGGGTCCATTTGCTGTAGAGTAGAAAACAAATTTTTCAAATAAAAATTTTAAAAAAGAAAGAAATATGGATGGGACTAGGTTTGGAAGGCTGAGCTAAGGCATCCAACCTTCTTCCGAACACAGAAGACCACCAGAGATGTTCGCACAGGGAGCAATGTGATCACAGAACTGCCCCAAGGCCATTCATCAGGCCACCTACGTCAGGGTGGAGCAGAGCACCATCTGTGCAGCGAGCGCAACAGCCCAGGTGTCAGGAGACGAGGTCTGGGCTGGGCGGTGGCAGCAAGAAAGGAAGGGAAACTTCAAGAAGTGCTGTGAAAGACGAATCAGCGGGACTCTGACTGATGAGATGGAGACATCAGTTATGATTCAAAAGGTTCGAAGGCTTCAAGAATGTCTGTACCATGAACAGAGATGGCGGCACTAGGACAAGGCTGTGTGCAGTTTTCAATCCACTACTTTTGATAGCTGTAAAAACAAAAGTATTTGGTGAAGCAAAACCTGAAAACTCAGTTAAGGGGAAAGAAAAGTCTGGAGAAAAGTCCACAATCTCACTGTTAACATTCCTTTTTGATATACACCCTCCAGGTTTTTTCTTTCCCCCTACATCTGTATTTCTAATACTTGCATTATAATTAGGATCTTCTCATTTCATATCTTCCCTTCACCTTAACAGTATATAGTGAACATCTTTCCACGTCAATAATTGTAAATCACACAATAGCCAAGACACGAGAGCAATCTTCATGTCCATCAGCAGATGAATGGACAAGAAGATGTGGTACATATATACAATGGAATGATACTCAGCCATAAAAAAGAATGAACAATGCCATTTGCAACAACCTGGATGCCACTAGAGATTCTCAAACTAAGTCAGAAAGAGAAAGACAAATGCCATATGATATCACTTATATGTGGAATCTAAAATACGGCACAAACGAACCCATCTACAAAACAGGGGCATATTCACAGACTTAGAGAATAGACTTGTGGTTGCCAAGGTCAGGGGAGAGAAGGGGATGGACTGGGAGTGCAGGGTTAGTAGATGCACTATTATATTTATAATGGCTATGCAATGAGGTCCTACTGTATAGCACAGGGAACCATATCCAGTCTCTCGGGATAGACCGTGATGGAAGATAATATGAGAAAGGGAATATATATATATGTATATATATACATATATACATGTATACATATATACATATACATATATGACTGGGTCAATTTGCTGTATAGCAGAAATTAGCACGATATTGTAAATCAATAAAAGATTGTAATTCAGCATTGTTACACTGACTACATAGAACCACACCTTACGGATTTATCACAATTTACTCTGTATTCTCCCTTGATATAAAACATTCTGCATGATTCCAATTTTAGCTATAGTTAATATTTTTAAAGCTGAATATCTGTACATCTTTAGTTATTTCTTTTGTATAAATTCCTAAAAGTATACTTTGAGGTCAAAAACGTGCAAGATTTATTAAAGCCTCTGAACCACATTGCCAAACTGTCTTCCGGCAATAAACTATTTATACCCCCATCAGCATTATAGAAGAGTAAAGAGGGGTTTTTATTAGAGAAGAAACAGGAACAGTCTTAGATATGCAGATTTTAAAACGCCTATAGGATGTATCGGGGCAATAGCAAATAAATAGTTGAGAAAGAAGGAGCTAGACTGTAAAACAAAGATCAGGCCCCTCTTCCCATTCCCCCTCTTCTTTTCACCACCATTTCTCTCCCCTCCCCTGCCCCTCTCTCTCCTTCCTTTCTAAATATTTAGTCCCAAAGCTATCAGTGGAGATGAGCAAAGCAGGCTTTCAGGCACTTGGGGTGGAGGGAGAGGGGGAAGGGGAACAGCAACCTGAGCCAGGTGTCAGCAGGAGGGTGACCTGGGCCCTCCAAGGGTCTCAGAGCCCATGTTGGTTAAAAAGGCCATCTGTGCAAAAGGGCAGCCGGCACAGGTTGTCAGAGCCTCAGAAAGGTGAGGGTGGCCACCATGCAGGAAGAGCTTTGCGGCGGAAGTGAGGGGAAATGGTTAACATACAGAATGACTGATCGAGCAAGTAAACAGAATGAGAATCACAGAAGCCAGGCTTTCTACTGGGCTACTGTACTAGTCTGAATTCACCGGAGAAACAGAAGCAGAAACAGATATAAAGACAGAGGTAGACATAGATGGAGAGAGAGATTATCATCAGGAATTGGCTCACATGGTTATGGAAGCTGACAAGTGCCAAGATCCGCAGTCAGCAAGCTGGAGTCCCAGGAGAGACGATGGCGTGGTTCTGGTCCAAAAACCTGAGAACAAGGAAAGGTGACAGGATACGTTTCAGTCCAAGTCTGAATCCACAGGCAGAAGACCAACATCCTAGCTCCAAGAAGGTCGGGGAGAGAGTGCATTCCCTCTTACCCAGCCCTTATGTTCTATTTGGGACTCGAGTGGAGTGGATCGGACCCACCCACACTGGGGAGGGCAATCTACGGTCCTCAGCCTACCGATTCAAATCTTCATCTCATCCAGAAACGCCCTCCCAGACACACCCAGAAAGACGTTTAACCAAATATCTGGGGACCTCGTGGCCCAATCAGGTTGACACATAGAATTAACCATCACAGTTACCAAAATGGAAAGGGAGGAAACTAGAATGAACGCTCTGGGCTGGAATCAGAAATATAAACTTGAACTCATGGTGATTAATACACAGAGAAACACAGATGTCAATACGTGTTTGTGTTCCCTAGCCCTTCCCTCTGAGAGGGGGCCGGGGGCAGTAACACCCCAAGAGCAGTAAAGTCACCTAGCACCCAGAATTTGGTTTCCAAATACCATTTTTTTGCTGAAAGAATCCAGGGTTCCTTAGAAGAATCGCTGACTCTAAGAATGGAAAAAGTAAAAAAATGAGCCCAAAACAACTTTTTGTGCCAGAAAAGGAGGCAGTTTTCAAAGAATGAAACATGTCAAAAGAACACAAAAGCCAGCTCGACAATTTAGCACCAAAATAAATAATGATAATAAATAGCAATAGACTAGATATCTATTGAAAAAAATAGGAATCCATGAGTTCATACTGACATAAACAAGTTGACGAATAAATTGAACGTTTTGTGATTAACAGGATATCCATGGAGTCTCAAAGCAACCACCTATAAACTATTCATTAATTACGAAGAGGAGAAATGTAACTTTACAGTGGGGAGGTCTGAGAGATACCATCTTAATCTAGACCTCAAAATGAACCTCTCGGCAACGGGACACATTGAAATGATATGCCCTTTAGCAGCACAATGAGGGAAATCCAGCATCACTTCTGAAATATTCCTAGCAAAGATATAAAACTTAAACTTAATCCTGAGGGAACACCAGTAAACCCAAACTGAGGGACATTCTACAAAGTAATTGGACTCGCTACCTTCAAAACTGTCAAGAGCATAAAGTCAAGGAAAGACTGAGGAACTCCTCCAGACTGAAGGAGATTAGGAGACAGTTCTAGACCAGATCCTGTGTCTCTAAAAGACTTTACTGGGACAATAAGAACTCAAATGGAGTCTGAGAGTTAAGTGGCAGTGCTGGATCCCCTGATTTCTTGGTTTTGACGGCTGTGTTTTGCTTATGCAGAAGAGTATTCTTGTTTGCAGAAAATATACGTTCAAGTATTTGGAGTTGATGGAGCCTATCGCTACCAACTTATTCTTAAATAGTCAGGGAGGAAAAGGTTCCTTTTTGTCTTCTTGCAACTTTTCTGCAAGTTTGAGAAAGAGAGGTGGAAGGAGAGAGAGAAAAGAAAGAGACAGGTAGGCAGACCCAGGCAAGAATCACCCATAGGAAACTGATTAGCACTGAAGGGCATGGGATAAGCCATGCTGCTGAGTCCACAAACTGCCTAGGTCATCTTGCCCCACCTTTAGCCCAGTCCTAACCAAGGCTGGCATGTGTCCACTAAGAGTCTAATTCTACAATAATTTTACTGAAATTAAAAAAAAAAATGGACTGAAAAAAAAAAGCATATGAAAGAGGGTTTGGTCACTGGACAGAGCCTCAAGAGGCCAGGTAAAAGATATGACCTGAAAAGCAGAGACTGCCCAGAATCCACAAAGGAGGTGAGGGTCACGGAGAAGGAACAGGTCAAGGCAGTGATCTTGAGGCAGGAAAGCCCAGCTGACCTCCAAGAACTCAGGGCCAGGGTTCCAGTGGGGTGATCAGCCTGAATTTTGGGATCAGCTGTTCCACCAAATAGGGTGTGGCCCAAGGAAGGAAGGCATCGTGTCTTCCACAGTGTATATACACCACATCCACGCCATCAGTGTGTGCGTCACAGGCCTTGAGGCTAACAACCAAGAACGAGGTCAGCAGGGAAGAAGAGTATCCCCGCACAGAAATACTGTGACCCAGGAGCAAATCTTGCCCATGTACCCGGGTTACTCAGCCAAGAATATGTATAGCAGAATTGCCTTTACTAACACGATGGGCAACAACCCAATGCACATGGGCAGGGAGGCAGGAAAAAAGTGAGGCAGAGTCACACATGCTGGCACAAGTGAATTCACTATGGCTAAAGGCATCCGATTCCTACGGCTCTGAAAGACAGAAGGCACCAAAAAATCACCCCAACGTGATGCTGTTCACATGAAGTTCAAATGCACACAAAATTAGAAAATAGATTCGTTTTATTCAATAGGCTTGCAAACTGTAATAAAAGCACAAGAAGGGTAAAGACAGAATTTCCCAGAAGGAGGAGATAACCAATAGGCTGGGCCCAAGGAGGCGTCATCATTTTGAAAACATTCTATTTCTCAAGATGGGTGGTGGGTCCAGGAGTATTTATTATCTTGTATATCTTATGTCCATTACATTTTATTTTTGTTTCTGTGGAAATATTTTATTAAAAATAAGCAGAAGTGGGAGTTCCCACTGTGGCGCAGCTGGTTACAAACCCAACTAGTATCTGTGAGGATGGGGGTTTGATCCCTGGACTTGCTCAGGAGGTGAAGAATGCAGTGTTGCCATGAGCTGTGCTGTAGGCCGGCAGCTGCAGCTCCAATTCGACCCCTAGCCTGGGAACCTCCATAGGCTGCAGGTGCAGCCCTTAAAAAAGGGGGGGGGGGCAAAAATAAAAAAACTTTTAAAAATTTAAAAAAAAGGAAGTATTTAAAGGGGGAAGTTCCCAAGGGATGTAATTCGTGTGTGTGTGTGTGTGTGTGTGTGTGTGTGTGAGATCTTGTAAGAGTTCTGAAGACCAGGTTACTTACTGCCCAGGCCCCCTTGGTGGACCAGAGACCGTAAAGATTCTGGTATCCAATATTCCCAACACTCTGAGTGGCCCCACCAAACTGCAGGAAGATTGGAAAACTATCTTTCTAATTGACAAAATCTCAGTCAGAATTCAGAGTTCTTGCCACAAACAGAAAGACCAAAAAAGTGGACATCGTGAATTTGAAAAGAAAACAGTCTCCAGAGAGAAGGCTCAGTCCCCGTGGGCAGCAATCTCAAGGTGACCCCAGGTGGGAGGGAACCAGGCAGCCCCACCTCTCGGAACGCTAGACTGGGAGAGGCTGTGAAGGAAGATGCATCTGGACCACGCAGGCTCCAGCCAAGGTGAGGAAGACGGGCTTCTGGACAGTTTGGGAATATGGATTTGCTCATTCCAGAATCCTGGAACGTTTGCCCTTGAAGTGATGGGGCATCGGCTGATGCTGCTTGGGTGGTATAAAGACCTGAACCCATTCCAGGGGAGATACAGAGATGTGCTTAAATCCTGCATGCCCTTTCCAACTGAATTCATACAAGAATGAAACTCCTCTTCCCCCCGCCTCCCTCTCCACTTCCAGTGTTGAACTCAATACAAAGAAGAGACAGCCAGGTGCAAAGGAAGACAAGGCTTGGGCTCCAGAGATCCTGAGGAAACTGACCACCAAGAACCAGAATCGAATCAAGGCAGCTGGTGGAGGGGCACTTGACCACAAGCTCCAGAGAAGTCAAGCCACCACCCCCCACACTGAGTGGTCGGAGACATCAAAGCCCCATATTTTTCTCTGTCCCCACCTCTTCTTTTCATTGCCAAGAACATCCACTCCAGCAATGAGGGGCCATCCAAGAACATCGCACAACTGGGGACCCCAGGAAGGGGCTGGAGTTCACAGGAGACACTAGACTATAAATAAATGATGAAATACGAGGGAAAGGTCAGGCTCCAAGGAAACACTACTCGTAACTCCTCTTGATCCTGATTGCTCCATCTAGAAGTAGATTAAGTGTAAAATACTGATCTTGAATGGGGGCCAGACAAAACGTCTACAGCCTGAGGGCTTTCTGGAAGGGTTGCGTTCTTTGCACGGAAGGAAGTAGGTTAGGAAATGGCAGCGCTGGTGGAGGATTCTGGGAGGAAGGAGGATGAGACAATCTCATAGACCGAGTGGGCTCTTCCAGATCAGTCTGCAAAGGGGTCCTTTCTATGGTGCAGATGGTGTGGCTGTTGTAGGGTATTGTGATATTTTAGGTCTGCTGTAACGGGTGGAGTTTGTTCTAAGTCAGTGTATCTTGAAAGAGGAGAGGCAGAATACTTAGGGTTGCAAAAAGCACGTGGTTTAAAGTTTTGGAGGCAGAATTATGCGTGACCTTGGCCCATTCACTGAACCGGTCAGCCTCAGTTTCTCTCATCTGTGAAATGGGGGTGGTCACCTCAAAGGGTGTTGTGAGGATTAAATTGGAAGATGCGTGGAAATGTCCTCGCCTGATGCCTGTGGCGTATCAGCTGCTCCATAAACGTTATTTATTCATCCTCACCGTGATCAGAACCACCACCACTGTTCCCTTGGGTGAACCACACAGCCCATAATGTTCTAGAGGTGGTTAAAGAAGATCACCTGGACTACGAAAGGACTTGCACATTTGATGGAACGTGGTACGTTTACTGAGAGCTAATAGGGTTAGCTAGAAACTGATATTAAGAAGGAGGTCACTGGGGCCTGAATAATAAGCTACAAATAAAAGTTGGTATCTGTCCTCGGACAGCAGGACAAGATGGACAGACAGACCAGCCCTTGCGTGTGATGTCCCTAAGAGATCGGTTATTCACTCTTCCATTCCGTGAGTATTTGTGAGCATCTACTCTGTGCCAAGCTCTGTCCTTGGCAATGGGTGTACAGCAGAGAGCAAGCAGGCAAAGCCCTGGCCCTGTGAGCTTACAGGAAAGAGGCAGGAGCTAAGGGAGGCAGGCAGAGGCCCCAAAGCATGCCTGTCACCAGGGGAAAGCGTGGATGTCACACAACATCAGGCTGATTCTTTTTAATTATGGTAAAATGAACACATTAAATTTTCAAGTGTACATTTAGATGATGTGGATTACATCACATTGTGGTACAATTATTGCCTCATCTTTTATACTTTCTTTTTAGCCTTACCCAAGGCATGTGGAAATTCCCAGGCCAGGGGTTGAACCTGTGCCCTAGCTGTAACTCAAGCCGCAGCAGTGACAACACTGGATCCTTAACTCTGAGCCACAAGAGAACTCCCAATTATTGCCTCTTTTGAGCCTCAGAGTCCCATGACCGGTGGAACTTGGACCCCAAAGTCAGCCCTCTCTCCACCCCTACATCCTAATTCCCAGCTCCCAGGACTCCCCTGCACTGTGTCCTGCAGCCTCATGTGGGATTCTCGATGTAAATACAAGTGGGTTTGGGCACGAAGGCCAAGCTCAGGGCTTCCGTGCTCCTCACCTTTCAGTTGGGGCACAGTCTGTACAAAACTTAACATCTTTCACCTGCTGCTGACACACATTTCCCAGGACATGAGTGAGACCGAGCCCCACTTGGCTGACATCCTCCTTTCCAGCATTGCCTGACTCGGCAGGGAAGCCAGAATCTGGCAGCAGGAGCACCACGGAGTTGCTGTTCCTGGCTGGAGAAACCAGGGTTTGCTGCCTAACATAGCAAGGGCCGAGGCGGGCCCCCCACCCCTGCCCCCCAATCTCTTCCCAGGGCCTTTGCTAATGCGCTGTGGGATTTTCAGGAAGTCACTGTGTGCTTAGCTATCCGTCAGTAATAAGAATAACAAACTCGGTTTCTGTAGAGCTCCCCAACAGGGATTCACGCAAGCCTGCATACTTTCAGGTCCTCCACATTCAAAATGTTTGAGAATGGTTGACGACATTTCAGGAAACCGATCTGGTTTTTAACTGACGATAATCAATCATGCAGATTTAGTGCCCAGTAGGTGCCAACCACTGTGCTAGGAATGCAAGTCCACTGAGTGACAGGAAAGACAGCCCCCCCAGCCCCCCTGCTGTGCCCCCATCATGTGGATCAATGAGAAGTGTCCCATCCCGCCCGTAAGGCAGTTCCTAGAATAGGAAACAACATTTTCAACATGGCAGCTCTAGAAGAACAAAGCATCTTAGGATCCCTGGTTGGGATGGAGTGGATGGAGGGGAGACTGAGATGGGATTACTCACAGAAGAGGGAAGAAGACAGACTCATGGGAGGAAACCACAAAGCATGCAGATGGAATGTAGTTCCCAAGAGTCTGAGGGAGCTTTGATGGTCTGGAGGAGAACTTTATGGGGAAACTTTCTCCAATAAAATGAGAAGACAAACCTCATGGAGGAATTTACTGCTCATAAACCAAAGCCTGGGAACCTGGCCATGGAGAGAGGGATCAACCTAGCTTCCCTCAAGCCTGCTATCCCATGTCAGTGGGCACTCGCTCGCTAGTTTTGCCTCTGAATCACAGACACAATGAGAAGTGGCTTCCCTTCTTGGTCTGTCTCCAAGAGGACCATATTTTCCCCTTACCTTCTCTGTTTATTTTCTCTCTGCCCCCAAACCAAGTGAGAACCAAGCAGCAGACCATCCCCGAAAACCAAGACTCTGAAGTTTGCCCTGTGGCTTGTCATCAGCTAAGAGGGACACAGAGGCTGAGGTCTAGATCCTCTGCCTGGGCTCTGCCATGCCAAAGACTAAGCCAACTCTAAGTCATCTTACTCACCAAAAAGAAACCTCTTGCAAAACCATGATGTGGTTCAAGAAATGGTCCTTCCTCCGTTGATGATAAACCACTAACCCTACTCTTAGCCTACATCATACTCCATAGCTCAGATCAGGACTTCATGACTTAGGAGCCCAAGTAGGGGAGGCAGTGTCATAGCATAGCTAAAAGACTGCTGGGTCTGGCCATTGTACTGCCTGGGTTTGAAATCTATCCCTGTCATCTGCTAACTTTTGACCTTGAGCAAGAAACTTCTCTGTATCTCGGTTTCTCCATCTATAAAAGGAAAGGAATCATCATAAGACGGTCTTGAAAAGTAAATGACACAAAACTAGCACAGTATTTAGCACAATGCCTGCACAGAGGCATTTAATATTAAAAACAAGGCACATGGACCAGCGCAGCACACAATGCTTAATGGCAGAGAGGCTAGCTCATCTGTTCACCCTGCTGAGTTTTAAAGAGTTTTCTTAGGTCCCACTTTTGACCCCAGACATGCCTTAGTTTATAGCAGAGGAAAATCTATTATTACTATGACTATTATTATTATTATCATTGACTTCAAAGAGACTATTTCACGTTGATTTTATTTGGTGGTAATTACTAAAAAGGCTTTAGCTTTAATATCCCTTGTCCTTATCACCTCGGTCACATAGCAGCCAAAGGTAGATTCAAGAACTAGAAACGAGAGAGTTCCCACTGTGGCTCAGTGGTAACAAACCCAACTGGTATCCATGAGGACATGGGTTCAATCCCTGGCCTCGTTCAGTGAGTTAAGGATCTGGTGTCACCATGAGCTGTGCAATAGGTCAAAGACATGGCTTAGATCTGGTGTGGCTGTGGCTGTGGCTGTGGCTATGGTTGGCTATTGCAGCTCCCATTCAGTCCCTAGCCTGGGAACTTCCATATGCCACAGGTGTGGCCCTAAAAAGAAAAAAAGAAGAAGAAGGAGGAGGAGGAGAAGGAGAAGGAGAAAAGGAGGAGGAGAGGGAGAGGGAGAGGAAGAGGAAGAGGAAGGAGGAGGAGGGGAAGGGGAAGAGGAGGAAGAAGAAGGAGGAGGAGGAGAAGAAGGAGAAGGAGAAGAAGAAGAAGGAGAAGAAGAAGAAGAAGAAAAAGAAGGAGAAGAAGAAGGAGAAGAAGAACCAGCAATGGAACCTTGAATTTCTGCAGAGAAGGACACAGGAGCCAGGGCAATAAGACCACATGTCCAAAGACCCACACTTAGCAACAGAGCAGGACGAAAACCTGGTCCTGTCCTTCTTACACTATTCTAATGAATTTATTAAAGGTATTCTTTAGGGGTGTAAGGAAGTATTTGTTAAGAGAATACATGCTTCTCTCATACACATAAATGTGTTTTGTACAGTTTATACTTTAATCACACAGATGTGTACTGTTGCGTATGTGCAGCCCACAGCTAACTGTGAATGTTCCCATAAACCGCTCGCAGTAATGCCTGGCCAGCTCTGTCACCCGCGCAGCTTAGAGTCGGGACTGAACTTCAGGCCTTCCCCACCAAAGTCAGGTCAAGCTATTCGGGGAGCCCCTTCCCTCTACCACCTGCCTGAGCTCCAGGCCATGCCGCCTGGAAACAAGGAAAGGGATTTCAAGCCTGGTACAGAGCCAGGAAAAAAAAAAAAAAAGACCCAGACCTATTACCCTAGCAGTCATTCTTCAATCTCTCCTTCCCTGGACCCCCCACAACCACTGACTGACTTTCTGTCTCTATGATTTGCCTATTCCAGACATTTCATATTATGCAGTCATACAACATGAGATCCTCTGTGTCTGGCTTCTTTCACTGGGCATGTCTTCAGAGTTATCATGTTATCGGTAGTTTACTCCTTTTCATGGCTGAATAATATTTCATTATATGGATATACCACATTCTATTTATCCATTCATCAGTTTTTGAACACTTGAATTGTTCCCCTTTTGGGCTGTTATGAATGATGCTGATATGAACTTTCATTTTGGGGTGGATACACGTTTTCAGTTCTCTTGGAGTGGAATTGCTGGATTACATGATAACTCTATGTTTAGTTTCCCCAAGTGGCTGCATGAGTTTACAATCCCATCAGAAAGGTATGAGGGTTCCAAGGTCTCCACAGCCTCCTCAACACTTGTGAATGTCCATTGTTTGTATTACAGCCTCCCTGGTGGGCATTAAGTGATACGTCATTATGATTTTGATTTCCATTTCCCCAATAACTAATGACATTAACACATTTCTTGTGCTTATTAGCCAGATGTACATTTTCTTTAGAGAAATGTTTATTCAAGTACTTTGTTTTTTTTAATTGAGCTAATTGTCTTTTTTTATTGTTGAGTTGTAAGTTAGGAGTCGGATACTAGATCCTTAATAAATATATGATTTGCAAATATATTCTAGCATTCTGTGGGTTGCCTTTTCATTTTCTTGATTGTGACTTTTGAAACACAAAAGTTTGTAATTCTGATGAAGTCTAATTTATTTTTTTCCTTTGGTCACTTGTATGTTGGGTGTCGCATATAAGTAACCATTTCTAATCCAAAATGGCTATGTTTTTTCTAAAAGTTTTATGGTTTTAGCTTGTACGTTAAGGTCTTGATTCAGTTTTAGTTAATTTTTATATTTGAGGTGAGGTAGGAGTCCAAAATCATTTTTTTTTTTTTTTTTGCACATGAATATCCAGTAGCCTCAGCTATTGTTTGTTGAAAAGCCTGTTCATTCCCCATTCAATTGTCTTGGCACTCTTGTTGAAAATCAATTGATCATAAATGTAATGGTTTATTTCTAGACTCTCAGTTATATTCCTTTGACTTGTATGTTTCTCCTGACACCAGTACCATACAATCTTTATCACTGAAACTTTGTCATAAGTTTTGAAATGGAGAATTAAGAATATTCTGTTTTTCTTTCGTGAGATTGTCTGGACTATTCTAGGTCTCTTGCATTTATTTATGAATTTTAGGATCGACTTGTCAATTTATGCAAAAAAAAAGGCAGCTGAGATTTTGACAGGGATTACATTAAATCTGCAGAGCAATTTGGGGACTATTGCCATCCTAACAATATTAAGTTTTCCATGCAAAATGTCTTTCCATTTACTTATGTACCATTTAATTTCTTTCAATAATGTTTCACATTTTTCAGGATACAAGTCTTACATTTCTTTTGTTATGTTTATCCCTAAGTTGTTTTGTTTTGTTTTGTTTTTGCTTTTCAGGGCCACACTTGTGGCATATGGAAGTTCTCAGGCTAGGGGTCAAATCGGAGCTATAGCTGCCAGACTACACCACAGCCACAGCAATGCTGAATCCTTAACCCAAAGAGCAAGCCCAGGCATCAAACCTGCATCCTCATGGATACCAGTCAGATTCGTTTCCCCTGCACCACAATGGAAACTCCAGTATTTTATTATTTTTTGATGCTTCTGTAAACAGAATTGTTTTCTTAACTTTATTTTTGGATCATTCATTGCTAGTGTACAAAATATAATAGTTTTCTGTATTTTGATCTTGTATTTTGCAGCCTTGCAGAATTCATTTATGAGCTCTAACAGTTTTTTGTGCATATTTTAGGATTATCTATACACAAGATCATATCACCTGTAAATAGAGATAGCTTTACTTTTTCTTTCTAACATGGAGATCTTTTCAAGGCTTATCCTTTACTGTGTTACAGAACATTTTATCCTCTAGAAATTAATTTTAGGCATCAAGAATGTATGCCTGATGAGGGCAAGCTTTTGTTTTGTTCCCTGCCATGGAACTGGCTTCTGGATTCATTCCTAGTACTTAAGAAGATCTCAGTAAATATTTATTGAATAAATGAAATAAAAAGTAATCAGACAGTTTAGTCCAGGGCTTTTCCCCTGCACCCTAAAAATCGCATTAGCAGGATATGGCTTATTCTCGCTCTCATACATATTCGCTGATAATGCCTACCCACTGCCTGGCAATTAATTAGCACTTAATAAATATGTGTTTAATGAGTGAATGAATAAATAAATACTGTAAGGCCTGACATATGGGAGGGCATGATTAAGACCACCTGGTCCCATCTGGTATAGGAAACACCATCTGCTGAACATCTTGATAGGCCATCAATTCCATCTCAGTGTGTGCTAAATAATGTCCCCTAAGATCACAATGACAGCAAAGCTCTGTCACTGGAATTCCAACAGTTCTATAGTGGTTGCTAAACCTCCCACAAAAATGATACTATTATATATTTCCCCTTATTTATACCATTCCAACAGCCATTCAAAGAGTTGGCTGGGGCTGGGCAAGGGATGACAAGCCACCTAAGTTGGCCAAGCAACCCAACCTGCCAGCCCTGTCACCTTGCTTCTTCTGCCTTGGCTCTCGCCCAGGAAATATTTCAGTACCTGCGGAAATGCAGTAAAAAATACTTGGCATGGATGCCATGTAAAAAGTCAGAGAGGCCCAGGCAAGTCTGGGGCACAGAGGGTAGAAGGTTTGGGGGGGTGGGGGGTGCTCACCTATTCCTCTTATGCTCCCACTCACCATTCTTCTGTTAAAGAGACTTTTGTTGTTCCTATGGTCTCAACTGCACAGTCCCAGGCTCCCTGTGCATTAAAGATTGAAATCTATCCTCACCAAATATGCACTTAATTCTATTTTACTCGGGTAATTATTACATAAATAATTGCATTGTTATTGGAAACATATTTTAAGATTTTTAACGACCACGAAGGAGATTTATAGCTATTACAGACTTGCTAATCCTCAATAAATATGTTTTTAATCAGGTTAGCATTTTATATACAATAACTGTCCCATTAATTCTGGGGTGGATTTTGCAGCCTTGATGGAAAGTACTGCAGTTGATTTGTTTTCCCCGGGGCTCTTTAAGTTACACTTTAAATTTGGAGATTAAAACAGGGGAATTTTCCACCCTTCAAAAAAACAAGACCCGGGAATAAGATTGAGTACTGCAGTGACAAGAAAGAGCAGGCCGCTTAGAAGAGTCGGGAAAAGTCTGGACTAAGAACCAGGAGATCAAGATCCAAGTGTCCTTCTACTTCTAATTAGCCCTGAGGCTCTGGCCAATTCACTTAACCTTTCTTAGCCACAGTTTCCTCATTTGTCAAATGGGAATAATCATACAGAGCCCGGCCACACATTTTTTTTTTATGGCGGGGAATCTGATATGTGAGTATACGAGAAAATGCCATAAAAATTATTCGGTGCTGCAGTGTGGGGTCTGGGGAATCCAGCTCAGGTTCTCAGTAGAACCACCTTGGACACATCATCCAGTCCTCTGACCCTCAGTTTCTTCATCTGCACCGTGTGAAGGAGAAGAGGACTAATGCCTATGTCTCGAGGATTTGTCACATTTAATCTGATGATGTCTATGAGCCTTCACACAAGACCTAGCACATAATAAGCATCAAAAACTACCCTTTTCCCACCGTCCTTCCACCAGGAATGTACATACTTTCCTACAATGAAATCCAAGACATCTGGGAAACTTCAGCATCACAGAGTCATTCGTTTTTCTGCCAGAGAGAAACAGGCCTGCTCCAGTGGAGACGGCACCACCACCTGCATTTTCCTGATTCTCAAGCCCACTCCCCCGCTGTGGCCTCCTCCTCCACTCCTCGATTGGGAGCCCTTTAAAAACATCCTGCTGTACAGCCGAAATGGACAGAACAATGTAAGTCAATTATAATAGAAAAAAATAAAAACCTTAAAAAAAAAATTCCCAATCCATGTGTATCTCCATAGGCTGGCTGGGAGCGATGTCACTGGTCTAAGGAATTCAGAGGGTGCTGCTTACAGAGCTGGTTACAGTTCTTCCAGAAGGAGGGCTGGAGCTTTGGGTCTGCAGAACATGCCTCAGTCAACGGTGTCTTTCTAAGGAAGAAAGGGGCAGCCCAGGGGTGGTTTCACTCCTTAGCAAGTAGCTACTAACTGTTGGCTCTGAATGCCACGTGACACATCTGCATCCAGGGAGGCCCACAGATGGCCAGCGCCTGCAGTCACATCTCTCTATACCTCTGCAGAGTCTTCAGATTGCATAGCAAACCTCAAGACAAACCACCTCGCAATCTCCCCGGACTGAACAAGAAGGCGTGAGAAGCGTGCACACGGAAACTCCGACCCAGAGGAAGGCCAGGGTGACGAGGGCGCAACAGCTGAGGGTAGTAGGCAGGCCCTTCAGACTTTGTCAGGGTTTTAGTCCTTTTGACTGAACAGGGCCCCTGCCCACAATCATCCCACCCTCCTGGACCCCCCTGACACACACACACACACACACACACACACACACACACACCGCCCTAGGGACAAGCCTGGGACAGATTAGCTGCATAAACCATGCAGGCTTGTAAAAGAGCTGAAAAATTAAATACTCAAGAATGCTTGGGCCAGGCTGCTGACCCATTTCCCGCCCTGCAAAGCCCAGGAAAGAAGAGGGAGGTAGAAAGAAAAATAAAGAACTGGGGGAAACAAAACCAAATTATTAAGTTCTTCTCATTAAATAAATAAACACCAACTGACAGGCCCTCCCCTGGAGGCCTGAGGTGCCATCAGTCCTGAGAAATGACTTGGGAAAAAAATTAAAAAGGGAAACACGACGAAGACTCCATGGTCCTGAAGGGAGTGAGAGGGGCCATTTAGTCAATTTCCTTCACCCCAGTCAGACTCCACAAAGAACTGGAATCTGGGCCGAGAAAGGGAGGGTGCATAGCCAGTTGGATTAGAGCATAGAAGTGGGAACTGGTCAGTGTCACTCGGGGTTATAGCCCTGACACATCTGCAGGTGATGGGCTCACACCCAGATCTAAATGGCAAGACCCAAGCCTCTGGTCCCCTCCTCCTGGAAGAACCAGGACCAACTCACTGCCTCTGCCTCTTCCCTCCCCTCTCCTCTCCACAGGTCCTTCTCCATCCCTCCATCTGAGCATGTCCCTCCATCACGAATGATCAGCTCATCAGCTAAAAACTTCTGCCATCCTCCTCTCTTCCTTCCTGCTCCTCCCTCAGATCCCTTTGGTTACCAGTTCCTGTCCTTTTTCTACACGTATCTCCCAGCTCTTGTCCACCTTCTGCAAATCTGTCACCGCCTTCAGAAAATCTGTCACTACCAGACGAAGCCAAGACCACCTCGGGATTGACTCCGAGTATCAATCCTTTTATTAGTTCTCTACTCGCAGACTCTCCTACTCCCTGTCACCTGCCACAATATCACAGGTGCTATTGCACTAAAGGAAAAAATCAAATCGCGTCATTTCCTGATGAAAGACCTCTGCCAGCTCCAGGTTGCCTTAGCATCACTGGACGTCACCGGGCCTTCATAGTCTGACCCCCACCTTCCCCTGCGGCCATGTCTCCCAGCCCTCAAGCCACAGAGCGCCCTCTCCTTACCAGGCCTCCCCTCCCCTGTCATGACCGAGGCTGGTTTTGTTCTGCTCTTGCCTGGGATGTCCCAGCTTCATCCCTGCCCGGGGACGCCTTCCTCATCTCTCAAGGCCCAGTTCCAAAGACATGGCTTCTGTGACGTCACCCCTTCCTGCCCGCCTTGCGCGCTTCACTACTGCAGCACATATTACGGGCTACAGTGATCTCCTCCTACGTCTGTCCCCCTAGACTGTGAGTTCCTCGAGTTATTCCTCATGTTTCACTCGCATTCCCTCCAGCACGTGGCCTTTATAGGCCCTTCTTTAATGTTTTACCAAGTAAGTGATGACTAAGCAAGGTGGCAGGGTGGACTCAGATAAACAACCACCCTCTGGGTCTCGGCCGCATCGTCTCTGCCATGAGGCAGTCTGAGCTCTAAAACCCCCATCTAGCCCCGACATTATATGATTTTTATGAGTTTTCTGCTGAGAGATACTGGTGACTGGGCTTTTCTGTGCGCGAGCTGAAACAGAGAGTTGTAAAAGCGCAGAGCGGTCGAGGGCCTTCTGTAAACACGGAGCTGCAGGGGCCACTCGAGAGCAGACAGGTTTATGCAGAGGTAAGCCAGATGTTTTCATGACAAGCCCAGCTACGGACGGTATCCAAACCCAGTATTACAACTTGCAATCTGATATGCCTGCAGAAACCCAGCCCCAGGCCTTCAGAGGAAAAATGATGGAAAGGGCCAAGAAGAAACAGAAACTGCCTAAAAGCAGGTGGGGAGCTGGGCAAGGAGCTCAAGTGGGTGAGCAGCCACGGCCCCTCTCCAACACCAGAGCCATCCTTCCCCACCTGAGCTTCCAGAATGTCCCAGCACGGAAACCTTCTGCCTCCAGCCAAACGGTCCCACTCACTCCCCCGGGAACCCAAGGACAAGTTCTTGGGTTCAAGAACATGGGAATAAAGGACCCATGTTTCTACTGGTTGTGCTGCTCTGGGCCAGAGAGAAGCCTCTGTGGGCCCCTCCACCCCTGTATCCAAATGTTCACATTCTTATTTTAAAATGAATGTTTAACTGAATCACCTTTCTGTGCATCAGAAATTAATAGGCCCTTGTACATTAGCTAGCCTTCAATTAAGAAATACATAGAAAGCAAATGCTCACGTGCTTCAAGCCCACCCCGTCGTCCACCGCCTAACCTCTCCAACCCGAGGGACCTCTTCCTGCTCCTTCTGAAGACTGTAACAGGCTTGACCAGCCTGGGTACTGCTATCCAGCACGACACAGTGTCTGGCAAACAGCAGACACTCAGCGAAGGCTCTTCTGGATTAATGACCGAGTGTATGAAGAGCTATGTGGACTCAGAGACAGGAACCCCTGCCCAAGGGGAGCCCCCAACATAGGGAAGGAAGAGATGAAGGAGTAAGGGCTGTCACCAGGACACGCGGGGGTGTCCTTGGGGTGGGGGAGGCCCTCTCCCCAGTACTCTGAAAGAAGTTTCTTCCTCTTTCCTCTAAGACACCCACCAGCATCTTGCACATACAAAGCCTGTATTTACCGACTGATTTTCTGTAGAAAGCCAGGATTGCCTAAGAGAGGAAAAACTACGGAAAAAGTAAATGGAGCAAAAAGCGTCCTGAAGAGGCTTCACCTCAATAAAGACAACCCCGGAGCTCAGGTAAGACCAAAAGTGTTCAACTACAAGGAAAAGAGAAAAAAGAGGCAAATAAAAAGAGCAATCAGAACAGGAAAGCCAGGGGAGGATGAATAATCACCGCAAAGAAACAGTGGAGTGTAGTTACTATTGGAAACAATTAGCGTGGCCGGTGTCAGGTCACACAGTGGCCAGTGTCAGGTCACACGGCAGCACACACATAGGGCATGTCGCTGAGGACACGGGCATCTTTCAGTGCGGAGACTGTGATGGGAGCCGAAGCAAGTTTGTCAGAAAACATCCGACCGTCACTAGAAGGCTTCGGAGGAAATGAACCTCCTCTGAAGGCTGTGAAGCTGGGCTTTACACACACACACAGGGATAAGCCCAGAGATGCTTGGGAATGAACAGGAGATGCTGACACAAGTCACTTCGTTCCTCTTGCTTGGCCCAGAAATGTCGTAAAAGAGGGAGAAAGGAACGAGCGAAAGAGGGACGAGAGGAAGGAGGGAAAGCCAGGAGAGGAAGGAGGGCAGGGAAGGGCCCCCTCCCAATCTGGCTGCAATGTCCAGGGTCACAGCTGTGCTTCTCCGCTTGTCCTTTCCAAAGCTCTGCTCCTACTAAACACTCAGCAAAGAGACCGCCCAATCTGCACAGTGGAACTTAAGAAAAACAGAAGCAGGCGGAGTGTAAAACTTCAATGAAGACTCTCAGCATCTTAAGAACCATTCATTGAGTTAATGACCTTCCTTTAATTTTCTTCACACTGTGGAAAGCAACATGCCTTGTCTTACTGAGATTACCATGTCATATTTTCTGACAGGTCTGGCACTGGAGAAGGACCATATCACCGGCACGGATTAATGCTCTCTTCCTGCGAAACGCAGGAGATGTTTTTTCTTAAGGTGGAAACAATAGGATTCCATTTTCACTACTTATCTGGAACATGAGCAGCGGTGTCCTTATAAGGATGGGGAGGGAGGCAAAGAAGATGGGCCAAGGTTTTCTCTCTGCCAAAACTTTTAAACCCAGGAAGATTGATTAAAGTGAACATCAAAGGCTCACCAGAGAAGAGGAAGGAAGTCAGAAAAACTTCAGACAGAGTTATGTATGGAAGAAGGCAGTATCTGCAGTCAATTTGCCTTAATAATGATGGGAGCACTGGGCCTGGCTAAGGGTGGATGCTTACCGTGTATCTGTCAGAAAGAGGGAAGGAGGGAGGAACAGAGGCGGGGAGGGACGGATGGATGGGTGGGTAGATGGATAAGTGAGTGAGTAGATGGGTGTATCGAGGAAGGAACATGTTGATGAACAGAAGAGCTGTGCGAATTGTACCTCTATGCCCTAAATGGGTCACCTTCCTAAATCACTGCCAAGCCATCTGGTCATAGGGATAAATCCTAAGACAATTATCTCAAATAACTGCTTACTCTGTGATACAAGGAAGAGCAGCACTTCAACTACCTTTAGATGTTTATTTTTTAATGCATATGTATATATGTATATATATATATATATATATATAGCTAGAGCCATAAAATGTTTATTACTTTTTTGTTGCTGTTGTTGTCTTGTTTTTGTCTTTTTAGGGCCACACCCACAGCATATGGAGGTTTCCAGGCTAGGGGTCAAATCAGAGCTGTAGCTGCTGGCCTATGCCACAGCCACAGCAACGCCAGATCTGAGCCATATCTGCGACCTACGCCATAGCTCACGGCAACACCAGATCCTTAACCCACGGAGTGAGGCAGGGATCGAAACTGCGTCCTCATGGATGATAGATTTATTTCCACTGAGCCACGACAGGAACACTGAAATGTTTATTACTTTTGACTCAGCAACTTCACTGGTAAGAGTTTACCCTAAATTTTTTTCTCAAAAGAAGAAAAAGATGTTCTTTGCATAAAGATGTTTTGAAGCATAACCTATAAATTTTAACAACTGTAGCAACCTACAAATATTACAGTGAATTATTTCAATTGGATAGACTATTAACCATAAAATAACAACAAAAACTAGAAAACATGAACGAATATTTACGGTAAGGGGAAATTCAACATTATATGTATATGTTTAAAGAGCATGTATACATTTTGTAATCGTAAAACATAAATACTAATTACAGCTTTACATGTAACTGTGATTACAACTATGCAGAGGTATATTTGCATGTCAAGAGGCTGGAAAGAATCACCTCCAAAATGATGACAGTAACTATGTTAAAATGGTAGAATTCTGGATGAATTATATTTTTTAACTTAAAAAACTATGAAAATAGATTTGAGGTACTTAATTTCCTTGTGTGTAAATATAATAATATTTGCAAAGGAAAGAAAAAATAAGGAAAACATTTCTAAATGATCACTGGTGTTGCCCCAACCAGGCCCTCATTGGCTCAGCACTGGACATAGAGTTGGTGAGCTCTGGGGAAGGGTCCCTCAGGGAAAAGGGAGGAGGGAACATCTTTGAGCAGAGGACAATCTCACTGGAGGGGAAACAGGGAAACAGAGAATAGAAACATACATAAAAACATCTCTGAGAACAAATGACTCCTGTCCTCCTCCTCCCCTAATTCTCTCCCTCTATTCTCTCCTCACCTGCCTTCTCCGTGATCTTGTTACCCAGACAAAGAGCTGGCAACCCTTCCCAATCTTCTCAACACTTTGCTCACACATCCCCATTACTCCATCTCCACAGTCTCCAACACTTGAGCCTAAAAATATGGAGCATATAAGTTTACTCTTGCTATACAGCTAATCACCGCAAACCTGGCCCTTCGAAGCAATACCCTTTTGTTATCTCACAGCCTCCGGGCATCAGGTCTCTGGGCGCAGCTCTGGGCCTCAGGAGGCTGTGGTCCAGGCAGCACCTAGGCTGCATCCTCATCTGAAGGCTCAACTCAGGAGGAGTCTAATTCCAAGCTCACTGGGGTTGTAGGCAGAGGTGGCTTCCTTGCATGACCGAGAACCCCCACTTCTCACTGGCTGTCATCCCAATGCTGCCTTAAGGTCCTGGTGGCCACAGCAGGCCCCTGCCACATGGCCCTCTCCATGAGCAGTCCCATGGTTGCTCCTCGAAGACCAGCAGCAGAGTCACCCACTCTGTTTCACCTCCCACCCTGAGTCCCTCATCACCACATCGTCGCATGGACCTTTACGACCTCTAGATGCTCATACCTTGGTCTTGGCTTCATGTAAGGAAGCCACGTCCTCCCATCCAGGAGGTCCCGAGGACTTCACCTTCACCCCTCCTTCTTACCAAGCCACTTTCACCTCCAGACCTTCTCCTCTGCCTCCTCCTCCCCTTTCCTCAACTCCCCTGCCCCTCTTTCACCTGATTAACTCCTCCTTGGTCTCAGTCTCCCTGGCACTTCCCCAGAGGAGCTCTCCCGATCCTCAGACTAAGATGTCATCACGTAACTAAAGGACCTTTTAGAAATCACAGGTTTAATGCCTAGTTCCTCTACTGAGTTGCAAGCTGGATGGAAGAAAGAAGAAAACGTCTCTATTTGTTTGTTCTCTGCTGAGTCTCTGGTACTTACTTCAGTGCCTGGAGCTCAATGGGCACTCAGTGGATTTATGATGAATGCGTTCATAACGAATATTTCATAGACAACATCTCTGAACCTTCCAGTTGAGGCTTTACACAGTGACTTCTGAGGCTACCACCCTCCTGAATCTTCTCTCCCTAGGAAGGTCAGCAGTGACTTCCTTGATGACAAAGTCCAGGGACCTCTCCTCTCCTCTAACCCCCCTGGCTGTCTGTGGCTCCCACCCCCATGGACTACCCCCAGCTTCAAAGGCTCTTTGCCCTGAGTTTGGAGCCTGAAACTCTCCTAATTCCCAGCCCACTGTCTAAACACCCCGTTTGTGTTGCCTTCTAGGATTGTCTTCCTCTTTTAGTTTCTGCTTCACCTCCGTGCAGAGAAATCCAAAGCTGCTCTCCGGACCCTGTGCTCTTTCTACCCGACCCCCATTGGTAACTGGCAGCTGGATCTTTCCACTTCAGTGATTCACCAACACCTCAAACTCAACCTCAGAAAGTCCCCTCCCCTTTTCTCTTTGGTTCTTCATCTCTGTTGTCTGTTAATGTGGCCAAAATCACCCAGGTTCAAAACCACAGAGTCACCTTCGGCAAACCCTGGCCTCCCCGAAGTCATCTCCTGGTCCCACTCCTTTCTCTCTACCACCACTGCACTCACTCCTTCTCGTGTGCAGCCCAGCAGCCTCCTGAGCGACCCCACTCCAGATCCTAAGGCCCACTTAGCAGGTGTAGCAGGTGTCTCTAGAACATAGCACTGGGCATGTCCTCCCAGCACACGAGAGCCCACAGTGACCCCAAATCAAAAAATCTTTAAAAAACCCAAATTCTGTACGTGACCTTACATGGTCCTCACAGCCTGGCTCCCAAGGGACGCTGCCACCCTGCCTTCACCCTCACCTGTACTCACCTCACTCGGCTCCCCAAGGGGTATCACTGCTTCTGCAGCTGCTCACACCTCTGGACCTTCGCTCAAGGGGTTGATCCCTGCTTGTAGAAGAATCACTAAAGCAACAAATAAAAGCACCCGCCTGCCCCTCAAAGGTCAATGCAAATCTGACTTCCTCCATGAAGACTCAATCCAGAACCTGCTATTTCCTTCGCATTCCAGCCACAGCCCTGTGCCTCTGCTGAACCACCAAGACTCTTTGGGTACAGCTGAAATGCACACCCCCACCACCACCACCACCGCCAGACTGAGCAGAATCTCCCTCTCTGCTGCATCTCCCAGGCTGAGAGGAGCCCTGGTCTAGAACCAATGCGCTGCAAAAGGTTCTCCTTTTGAAGGAACAAGGCTGGCCCAGCATGAGGCTCCCTTTGTCCAAGTCTTGAGAGCTGCTCTTGTTAGTTTGGAATGATTCAGGCCTGCCTCTATCACAATTCTTTACCTCCAAAACTACAAACAGGAAATCCATGGGGAGGAAAGGCTGTGGTTAATAGAAAAGCAAGCCCTCAGCCCAAACCTCCAGCTGCCTTATTAAAATTAACAAGCAGCAGAGTGAAACATGTGGCTTAGGAGTTAAGTTTCTTACTGTTATTACACACACACACACACATACACACACACACACACACACACCATGCACTCACACGGTATACCTTTCCCAGGAATAAGCTGGCTTTAATGAGCAGCTGGATGAACAAATGGAAGATGAGGGGCAGAGACAGCACTGGAGGCTGAGGCACAGAACCAGTGGATGTTCTTTAAAACCCCCAAGAGCAGAGTAGGGTGTTACGGTGGGCCCGAATGTGCTGGAGAGGATCAGAACCCCCAAAGCAAAATGAAGCCTCGCAGCCAGGGCCATTCAGAGACAGCACAGCTTCACACAAAGCACACTCTGTCTGACTCCTTTCTCTCTGCCATCTGTGCTCACGTCCCAACCAAGTGTTCAGCACAACAGTTAAAACCTCGTGTGCCATGGCATTGTGAGTCTGCCACTTGCGGGGGCGGTGGGGGGCGTGTCCCTACATCTCTGGGCCTCTTTGCTACAATGGGAATAGAGTCATAGTACTACTTGATTCTCCGGGTTCTTTTTTTTCCCTTTTTTTAAATTTTATTCAAGTAGAACTGATCTACAATGCTGTGATAATTTCTGCTGTCAGGGTTCTTAGCCTTAAATGAGATCATATACGTAAAGCAAATAGTTCAGAGCATGCCCAAATCCTCCACCAATATTAGGGTTTTTCTTTCTTTGTAATGTGGCCACCACATGTCAGACACTGCTGAGTGAAGCTTAAATTATCATAGGAGCCTTACCTATCAAGATGTGGTCCAAGCACTTAACAGGGGGAAGGTGGCGGGCTGTGGCCCAAGGCAGGAGCAGCACGGAGGGCCCCCAGCGGGCGGGGCCGCTGCAGCACAGGCTGCCGCCACCCTCTGCTCCTCCACCTACTTTGCTTCCTGGGAAAGTCCAGTTGCCTCGGTCCTGAGGCAGCCCCCATCTGTCAGAGCAACGCTGGCCCCGGGATGCGTTCTCGCCAAATGGCTGCTATTAGAGCACGCAAACTGAAAACAGAACACTTCTCGGCAGCCTGGCCTGAGAACACTTTTCAAACTGCATCCAGCAAGCGAAATTCCGTCTCCCCAGTGGTGTTTGCCCAGGCGCCCGACACACCCCCAGGATTTATTTTTTACCCTCCTCCTCCTCACCATCCTCTCTCCTGCTTCTCGCAGACATCCTTGGCCTTCGGCCAAAATCAGTGGTGCACTGTGTACCTGTAATAACCAGCAATCTGGCGAGGAGGAGGGAGCCCGGGTGGGTAGCCTGTACCACTTTCCATGGTGTAAATGTTCCCTCCACAGAACTGGGAAAAGATACACCTGGTCGGGTCTTCTTGCGACCCCATTAGGCCTCAGGCTCCAGGACATAGAACCTTGGCCGCAGCCGCCCCCACCCCACCCTCGCTTCTGCCCCTGCAGTCCTGTCTCCAGAGGAGATACTGCAGCGGCCCTTCCTCACCCTACCTCCCTCACTTCTTTCAGGTCATTGACAGCGAGTCCTCCTTTGGAAGGCAAGTCCTAGCGTCAAGGAGTCTAGGTCATTGTCAATGCCGGGAGCATCCATGCAGGACACGGGTCTGCCAGCACCATTTGCAGGAACTTTATGTGAACGGTGCCCCTGGACTGGTGTGGCATGAGGGGTCTGGGAGTCATCACTGCCCCGGTAGGGCCTTCCTGGGTCAAGGGCAGTATAGAAACCGCAAGGCTTCCCAGACCCCCATTCCCTGGCGGATTCTCAGCCTCAGCAACCTCTCAGCTGCTGGAAAGTCCAAGCGAAAGGGTGCTGGGGGCTTCGGCAGGTCACGTTATCCTCTCCTCTCCCAAGAAGTACTTGGACATTCATGCTGCTTGTTGCCTCCCTCCCCACTCTTCATTTATTAATTTGTTCAGCAAACACTCAGAGAGCATCCCCTAGGTTCCAGGCATGGGGCTAGACACCGGAAATGCACCGAACAGAACAAGAAGTTCACAATTGCAGAGGGTGATAGAGACAAGCGAGCCAGCCCCTGCCTGTCACAATGAGAGGTCTGTACACACCAAGCAGTGCTGCCACAGGTAAATTTATGCTTGCTCCTGGAGCCATGTGCTAAGACCTTCCTCTGGGCCAGGACACTGCTAAGCATCTCCTTGACATCATTTAATCATTGAAGCAATCTTATAAGGCAGATATGATTCTCCCCATTCACATGGAGGATTTAGAGGCCTAGAGACGTTAAAAACTTGCCTCATTTGTCACACAGGGAGGAAGCACAGAGGTGGGTCTGGCTGCATCAGTCTGGCTCTTAACCTCCGAGCTGCACCGGATCCCCAAGTCTCCTGTCGTCAGAAGTGGTGGCTGATCTCCAGTCGGCTGAGGGTCAAATCTTCCTCTGTATCCTCTGGGGGCTGCTGAGCTGCAGACGAGCCAGAGGGACCCAGAGGGAGAGATGAGGCAACCGCCCATGGACCGTGTGGTTCCCTATGCGGGCTCGAGCAGCCATCATGCCACCTGCCAGTCCTCCCTCTTCCTGGACCCACCTTACATGCCTCCTGGGAAATTCTGACTTCAACATCTTAAATAGTAGTTGAGCACTATTTCTGGAAGCACACGTGACAACCAGCAGATGTTTTGTTTTCTCATTCTGAGTAGGTCCTTGCTTCTAAAATGGAAAACCTGGAGCAATCAGTGGACTAGAGACAAGGTTTTAAGTTGAAGGGAGAACGGCAGAAAGGAAGGGGAAACTTCAGTCCTAGAAAACTGTTCTTGACTGCCAAAGCAGACCCTCTCAGAAGAGGCAAAAGATGGAATTTGGGGCCATGGTGCCCTCAGGAAAATCTCATGGGGCTCAGGTAGCCTGGCTCCAGCGATGCCGTCACCCTTGCCGGCTCTGGAGCCAGCTAAGTTTCCTCACTCTCGATTTGGCCTTTGGAAGCCCTGCAAACATCCAGCCCACTTGTGTCTCTTCCTGGATATGGAGACAGTCTTAGAAAAAGTTGCCAAGCTCATTCCCCTTGGGTAACAGAAGAAGATTCCAGAACTAGGAGAGAGGATCTCTCAGCTTCCTCTTAGGTCAGAAAATGTGCCCCGCTCCCCGGCAGGCTTTGGAAATAAGAGCACTGATTTCCCAGTGCTTTGGTCTCCCCAGCCAATCGAAAGAAATCCAGGCAAAGGATCCAGGGCCTGAAGTAAACTCACACTCCAAAAAAAAAAAAAAATTATTAAGAAGAGAGTTTGTGTGTCGCAGCAATTGGAAAATTTAGGACACGAGGCAGTTTCAGTGTCTGTCTGACCGCGCCAAGGAACAAAAGGCTTGAGACCTCCTTCTCCATTCCTTCTCCCAACCTCTGAATCTCAGGTGTCCCGGAAATCCTGTCCCACTTCACACAGCTCACAGGCCTAAGAGTTTCTTTCTGAAGCTCAGAGAGATGGGAAATAAATGCTAGCAACTCTGAGAAGCCGCGGGCAGAACAAGACAAAACTCAAGGTGGACTTGCGCAACGGGCAGACTCAGCAACCTCGTCTCGCTGGCGATGCTTCCGATGAAAGGGGCCCACACCACAACATCCGAACATTCCTATGGGTCTCAGGCCGCGGTTTCTTGGACAGGGCGTCAGTCCCTGAGCCAGCCAGATTGTGGAAGAGAGCTCCTCCTGGCAGGGGGAGTGCCTGAGCTCTGCAGCCAAAAGCTGTGTGGGGACATGGCAAATCTGAAGCTCTCGGCCCCTGCCTGGAAGCCACAGCTCACATATGCCACTCAAGGAAGATGGCCCTTGGACCTCTAGCCAGCTCTGCTTCTGACAGCTGCGACCCTCAGAGAAGGTCCCTGGTTTGCAGAAAAAGGGGTCCTCTGGGGCTCACAGTCTCGTCAAAGGATGTTCTCTCGGGCCACATAATACAACAAAGCTTTTCAGGGAAAGAGAGAAAGCTGAGGCCGGGGCGGCACCACCAAAGAACGCCACCAGGCCTCTGCTTCCCCCGGCACCTGCCTTGCAGCAGATGAGGAGAAAACCTGGGCTGGTCCATTCCCGGGACGGAGGGTGCCCATCAGGCTCAGGCCTGGGCTCTTCCAGAACGTCCCAGGCTGGGATACCCGCCAGGCTGGACTGCCGTCCTTCTGACCCGGTCTGTCTTATTTTCCCCAAAGAGCCCCAGACAAGGAAGACATGGCTAGAAATCACTTCTCAGAGCCTGGGAGGCTCACGAAGGTTGTGGACTTAGGGAGGAAGGGGGATGTTTGCGCCTCCTGCACCCCAAAGGGTTTCCAAATCTAGTTGCAAAAGTTCTGAGGACCCGTCAGTTGTTCTGAGATGCCTTGTTCACTGGCCCAGAGCCTGAGCCCAGTTCCATCAGCCCAACATCTGGCCACAGCTCCAGCCCAGAACATTTCCCTTTTCTTAGTGGAGGGAGTCTGGGGACATAGGAGTCCCTGTTCCTGCAAGAGGCTCACTGGAAGCCTGCAGATGATTTTCTCACAGGAAGAGCATCTTTCTTCTTTTAGAGCCCGGGGTCCCAGCTTCCAGAGCTGCCCTTCCCATGTTGCTGTATTCTGTCCTCATTTTTTTTTTGGTCTTTTTGCCTTTTATGTAGAGCCGCACCGCGGCATATGGAGGTTCTCAGGCTAGGGGTCTAACAGGAGCTGTAGCTGCCGACCTTCACCACAGCCACAGCAACGTGGGATCTGAGCCGCGTCTGCGACATACACCACAGCTCACGGAAACGCTGGATCTTTATTAACCCACTGAGCAAGGCCAGGGATCGAACCCGCAACCTCGTGGTTCCTAGTCGGATTCGTTAACCACTGAGCCACGAAGGGAAATCCTGTCCTCATTTATTTTTAATTTCAATTTTCATTTCTCCAGCCCCACCCCCCACATCAACTACAATCTAAAACCCATCGTGAGGTCATGCCCCGGAGGCAGAGCTGGGAATCCAGCAGCACCGATGGAAGGATGCCTAAGGACCTGGGGTTCCATGGAAAGCGGTGTTTTGAATTTAAGTTGGTTCCCCTCCAGGATTTAGCAGACAGCAGTCTAGAGCAGGCTTCCCAGGATTTCTGAACTAGAACATGGCAGGTGAGACTGACAAGGCAACCTGGGGGAATCCAGAACTACATCCCTGGAAACGCCATGAGCAGTGGCAGAAAGTCTCTCCAACAACCAGAATCAACCAGAATCACCGGGCCCTTAACCACTTATATGACTGACTCCACTTGGAACCTCAGTCTCTTCATCTGTAAAATGAGAGATCAGACTAGATTATCTTTCATACCTCTTTCACCTCTGAAACTCAATGTTTCTAACCCTAATTTGGAGCCCTGGAGTCTTTTTATTTCTTTATTCCCTCCCCACCCCACCCCCACTGGCCGGCTTAAGACAAGAGCTACTGCATCTTCCTGGCCCTCTATGTAAACCTGCTCTGCGCTCCATGCAAACGCATGTAGTACACACTTCAGCGTGCCCGACCTGCTCATGGGGCCCCGTGCTAGCCCCAGACACACAACCGTGAAGGAACAGGGAGCTTTCAGGGAGCTCAATCCAGTGAAAGACACAGGACCATTCATGAGCGACCGACCCCTATTCTCGGTGCTATAAGGGAGAGAGGAAAAGGTCCAGAGGAAACAGGAAAGGCTTCAGAGGGATTCAAAGGAATCAGAGGTGAAATAGGGTACAGTCAAGGTCTCAGCTGATAGGTGTGGTTCGGATGTGAGAAAAGGACAGTGGGGCAGAAGGGACAGTGAGAGCAAAGGCGTCCCAAGTCCCAGGGATGTCCATGGAACGCTGACTCCGGGTAAGGGCCGGGGACAGGACAGGGAGGATGAGTCTGGGAAGGCAAGCACGGAGACGGCTGAGGGCCTTGAATACCAAGCTGGGAAGAAGAAAGCACTTTCACATGGTAACGATGGGACTTCCTTGTTGCCTCCATACGTGAAGGAACCTGCTCACCGCCCTTCCTATCTGCCTCCCAAACGTAATCAGACCCCCAGCCATCATGTCCCAGGATGAAAAGCACCCTGCTTTCCCGCCTTGCACTCAATGTGGCCTCAACACCGAAGAGTGGCCAGGTCTGATCAGAACATCACCCGACGCACACTGGTCTTTTCTCGTGAAACTCTAGGCCGTGGAGGGCCAGAGAAAATGACACTCCAGACCTGTCCTCTGTGGAGAAGGACAAGAGCCAATGACCCCCCTCAAGGGCACTCACTGGCTCAGAGCAAAAACCTAACAGAACCACAGGGAGCTGGGAGCAGGTGAGGGCTCTGGGCTAGACGCAGGGCGTGCCTGGACACAGGGTCCTGACTAGTTGGTCAGGCACACCACGTGTCACAGACACAGCGCTGAGGCCGTCTGATGCTCCCCCGGCCCCACCCTAAGTGATGGGTTTCCTGCGGAGCCGGCTCCAGCCCAGCCCAGGAGGAAGAACGGCAGTGGGGCGGCTGGTCAGCTTCTTCTGCAGAGGCCTCTCCCACACGCACCGAGCAGTTATCTCTAAGAGTGATTAGGAAATAAAACAGCTCCCTTTCCCATTAGCTACAAACCGGCCCATTTGGGCCATGAGACACCCCAGAGCCAGGAAACCCAGGGCTCAGCTGACAGTTCAGTTAGAGCAGATGGTCTCCCCGCCCTGCACCTTCTCCTTCTGCCTTTTATTGTTCTTGGCAGCAGAGCCGGCGGGGGTGGGGAGGGGGGGCCTTGAGGTCGAACTTGTTGAAAGTGCAGGGGAGAGAAAATTGTTCTCATCTGAATAAATAGAGTCAGCTGTTGCCAGAGGGTGAAATCTACCCATGGTGAGTTCTGCTCACAAGCCAAGGCTGTACTGGGCTGAAACGGGCACTTGAACTTGGGCCAGCACTATCTGGGTGACTCTGGGCACAGCTGCCAAGGAGATGGACTGCCCTAAGGGCGGTAAGACAGCAGGGGTGGGGAGGGTGCAGGGCGGGAGGGCTTGGCCCACACTTGTGGGTGTTCAGCACACACCAGGCCTCCTCCTGGGTCAGCGAGGGAGGGGAGGGGGACGGTGGGCACCTGCCACCACAGAACCCAGCTCACGGGTGGTGTCTGACCCCTGAGCCCCGGGGCTTGGGGGTGGGATCCCTGGCTGCTGCATCTCTATCATTTCTGGGAAGAAGTTCATGCGGCGAGCGGGTGCCCTGGGTGCCCCCACATGACCTGATGTCCTGAGAACACGCCCCAGTGGCCATGAGGTCACCCAACCCTACCAAGCAGCCTGCCTGCCCCAGAAACTCAGAAAACGTTTCCGTTCGGAGAGTTACAGCCAATGGGCTCTAGAGAAGGAAGCAAAAGGACAAAGGTGAAGGGAGGAATGAGGAGCGATGGAGAGCAAGTGAAAGAAGAGGAAAAGAATGCACCGGGCACCCTTGGAAGAGCGCTACAACTAGACCAGAGACTAAGTCCCTATTCCTGGCCTTTTTTTTTTTCTGTCTTTTTAGGGCCACACCTGCTACATATGGAGGTACCCAGGCTAGGGGTCAAATGGGAACTGTAGCTACCAGCCTACACCACAGCCACAGCAATGCAGGATCCGAGCCGCGTCTGCGACCTACACCACAACTCATGGCAACACCAGATCCTTAACCCACTGAGCAAGGCCAGGGATTGAACGCATGTCCTCACGGATCCTAGTTGGGTTTGTTACCACTGAGCCATGACGGGAACTCCACCTGAGCCTTTTTAACCAGCCCGGTCAATGACTTCGGGCAAGACCCTCACTCTCAGGTCCAAGAGGGAGGCTGAACTATGTTCCCTTCAGACTCTCAGCTAATATATAGTGAAACCAAAACCCAGGAACGGTGCTCCCTTCCTCGGCACCTCCAACTCTCCCCAGGTCGGGAAAGAGAGCACCATCCTGACCCTAGTCCCCGGTATCTTCTCCCTACACAGCCTCCTGGACCGCTCTGCTCCAGGGACCGAGAGAAAAGGCTTCTCATCTAAGACATGGAGTTGCTGCTTCACATGGCCAGCGGGATAGGCCAAGTCACACGCAAAATGCTTTTGCTGCTCTAGTGGGAAAGTGCACAAAGAGATAAAGAGTCAGATGGCAGCGTTTCTGCTTCAAAGGGGCAGGGGACACCAAAGAGGGCAGACCAGTGACCAACAGCAGTAGAAGCATCCTTTGTCCTGAAGCATCTTCAGGGAGGAAAGGGGCCACCTGATAGAGTGCCGTTCACCCTGCTTTTTCCCAGCGGGGCCAGCTCTGTGCCATAATCACAACTCTCACGTTATATGAGTCCTTTGATTCTTTCCAAGGCACAGCGCACACTGACTCCACTCAATCCTCACCACCTCCAAGGGAGGGGGCGACAGCGGCGTCCCCACGCAGAGGAGAAAACCAGGGCCCGCAGGTGAAGGGATGTCCGGACTCCCTCCACACTTGGGGTTACCGCCACGAGGGTCATCTTTGGGAGACAGTAGAGGACAGACAAAAACAGAGGAGGTAGTAGCTAGAGCGCCAAGAACCAGGAAAGGAGCCTTGAGTGCCAGTTCATCCTTTTCTTTCTTTCTTTCTTTTCTTTCTTTTCTTTCTTTCTTTCCTTCTTTCCTTCTTTCTTTCCTTCTTTCCTTCTTTCCTTCTTTCTTTCTCTCTCTCTTCCTTCCTTCCTTTCTTTCCTTTTAGCTTTTTAGGGCTGCACCTGCAGCATATGGAGGTTCCCAGGCTAGGGGTCGAATTGGAGCTACAGCTGCTGGCCTATACCACAGCCATAGCTACACAGGATCTGAGCTGAGTCTGTGACCTACACCACAGCTCATGGCAATGCCAGGTCCCCAACCCACTGAGTGAGGCCAGGGATCGAACCCTCATCCTCACGGATACTAGTCAGATTCGTTTCCTCTGTGCCACAACAGGAACTCCCTGTCTCCGTTTCTTAATGTCTCCTCCTGACACTTCAACAAACACCAGAAATGTCCGTGATCCCTGGCCAGGAGGTAACAAAAGCTGGAAGCTAACAGGAAATGTCACAGAAGGACGAGAAGGAATCATCTAAACTAACCTGTCACTTTACAGATGGGGGAACTGAAGCCCAAGGAAGTAAAGTGACTTACCTAAGGTCACACAGCAAGCTAGTAACAAAGCCCAGGTTAGAACATGCTAGGCCTGACCCCGGCCACACTGGGCAAGTTAGAACTGCCGGCCAACTGGAATGACCTGAGAAGGACCTGGGAAGTTCCAAATGCAAGCATTCCCTCTGGTCCCTTCTCCCCTCCTGTCTGGAGGTCACACCCCCAGGCCCATGTGCTCCACATCAAAGCTAGAGGCAGAGCCAGCAAGCCTTCCTCTCATACGGAATGACTCTGACATTCACTTCTGAGGCTCTAATTCCAGCTGGAAACGTGCTGCCAATCCAAACAGAACAGGCTAATCAGAAAGCTTGTGGTTTTTTTCCCCTTGTTTACAGAGCCACACTCCAGAGGCCTGAACCTATCTGACATAACCATGGGGCTGGAGCTGGGTGACAGCCTCCCCCAGAGCTGTGAGGGAGCCCTCTCTGAACTGTAAAGAGCCTCTCCACCCCCGGGCATCCTGTGTTCCTCCCTTCACTCAGCGGTCACTTACTTGGGTCCACTGATTGTCAGGCTTGGTGCGAGAAGCCAGAGCCACAAATGTGGGCGACACAGGAAACCACCTTCAACTAGCCGTCCTTCTGGCTGGGAAGCAAGAAATATCTACATCTTCTGGGCAAATTCTCTGAGTCGAAGGAAATCAGCCTCAGGATCACAAAGCCCTAGGCAACGGCATCCCAGCCTGGCTGCTCAGAGCGCCCCGGCATCTCCAACCCAGTGACCTGAGGCTGTAAGTGTGTAAGGACGGGGACTTTGTCCATTTATTGGGGGGATAATTTATGGAGGAGCTAGGTCCCAAACAGATCTCGAGAGAGAAAGAGGATTTGGGAAAGACGGGGGGGGGGGGGAGCTGGCGTGTGGGTGCTCACCGAGTCCCCGCTGTAGTCAGTGGGCTATTATCTCACACATCCTCTGTCACCTCAAGAATTGTGTGAAGGGAC
>PVHT020000113.1:3040601-3092104 GCA_004024745.2 Catagonus wagneri
GTGCTCACCGAGTCCCCGCTGTAGTCAGTGGGCTATTATCTCACACATCCTCTGTCACCTCAAGAATTGTGTGAAGGGACAATCACGGCTCTGTTTCATAGATGAGGAAACTGAGGCTCAGAGGGATTACATGATCTAACTGTGATCACTGCTTAGTTCCAGGTTCGTATCACTCCAGAGCTCACGCCCTCTTCACTGCGCTGTGCACAGGGAAGAGCTGAGAGGAGGCTCTGGTGCTGATTACCGAAAAACTACAAAAAAAAAACTACAAAAAAAAGCAAAAGATAGCCTAGTTTGCAGTTTAAAAAAAATCAATCATTCGTCCATAACATTTTTTAGTAACTGTAAAGCCATGCCTGACTAGTCATCATTATCACCATCACCGTCATCCTCACCGCCCTCCAAACCATCATCCTCACCATCATCCTCACCATCACCATCCTCATCTTCACCATCACCATCCTCACTGTCCCCACCATCCTCACCATCCTCCAAACCATCATCCTCACCATCACCACCATCCTCACCATCACCAATCATTCTGGTGAGACTGTGTAATGAATGATAACCACATGCCAGGTACTGAGCTAACTTCATAGTTCCATTTAATTCTCCCAATAATTTAATTGCACAATTATTGTCACCACATTACAGATGAGAAAACAGAGGCATGGGGAGAAACTAACCAAAATCCCACAACTATAAAGTAGCAGAGACACCAGCCCAGGCAGTCTGACTCCAGCTCCCATGGCCTCAGTCACACTGGTTATTCTTTGAGATTCTATCTGTGAAGTGGTGGGGTGCCCTAGCAGATGGCACAGAGACAAGATGCAAGGTAAAATGTACAAGCAGGAAATCCATTGATTTGACAGGGCCACATAATGTCCTAAAGTGGTCCTTCCAGAAAAGAGGCCACTCTACAGGGACATCAGTCTGAGTTGATTTATGGAGAGAACGGCCTTCCAGGAACTGCAGGAATACAGAAGGACAAGGCCCCACAGGTGGCAGGAATCCAGGCACACAGGTCCTATGGGCAGCCAAGGGACAAGATGCATAGCCTCAAGTCCACGGCTCCTGTATATGCGGCCCTGGGCTGACTGGGGTCCATCCCACACCCCGCAAACACCCCAAAAGCAGCTGAGTCCTTACAGAGTTTCTCTGTCCCTACCATGTGACGATGCCAGACGCCACATCCTTTGTGGGAGGAAGCATATGTTGGATTCTGATCTCGTTACAGTACACGCTGCTGCTTTCACTCGTGAAAGGAGCCCCACAGACCTTGGATTCCCCCACCCATCCATTCCCAGCTCTCTGCTCCTCCATAAATCACCAGCCCAACGGAGCCAAGTTCTGCTTCCCACTTCTTAAGTCTGAGGGCATTTCTTCCTGCTGATAAACTGGATTTAGACAGCTCCGCAAACCCACGACTGTGGCCAAGATTATGAAGGTGAAATATTCACGGAGCCCCAGGCTGTCAAGGAGAAGAATGTACAGTATGGACGCAAACTGGCCCATTTCCCACCCGTTTCTGTCCAAGGGAGAATTACTTCTGTCAGGGACTGGAGCTGCACTCGAGGCTTGGCTAGAAATATAAATCAGCATTATTACATCGGTGCTTCCCACCAACTCCCAGAAAAGGAAGGCGGCCCTGCAGGCCTCTGTCATAGCCTAGGGCTTCACCAAAACAAGTAAGGCCCTGGGACCAGCCCCAACTAATGGCCTGGCCAGCACACAACCAGAAAGAGACTGAAAAATGTCCTTGCTCTTCACCAATTCTGCAAAGACTCTGAGGCTGCGTGGCAACCCTCGTGCCCAGAGGTCATGGTCCAGAGCCCAGGCCACCTGCAGCTCCTGCCATTTCCTCCTTCCTTCCTCCCTTTCTTTCTTTCTGTCTTTCTTTCTTTTTCTTCCGCAGGATTCTGGCCAAACCTTGCTCTGGAGTCTGTGTCAGACTCAGGAAATGGTGCTCATCCATGGAATGTGCAAGACTGAAAAATAAAACTGTGATTCGTGAAGGCAGAAGCGGGAGCAAGGCTGTTAACACCTTCCTCTCCTCGGAAGCCGTGTGCTGCGTCCAGACACCCAGCAGAGCTGGGGCCCAAGCACAGGGGTCCGCCTGATGCCATGCTGAGGCCCATGGGGTTAGAAAGAATCAAAGGGAGGGCCCAGGGCTCTAACGCCCAAGCCCACACACCCCAGAGGCTGTGCTCAGGGAAGGTTCCCAGCTCAAACGCCACTGCTCCACTGCCCCAGAGTTTTCTCTTGCGCAGGGAGGGCACCCACAACTGATGGATGGCAGGTGAAGGGACCAGGAGGAGTCCCCTGCCTCCCAAGTCATGCATACCCAACTTGGCATCCTTTTCACATCGATGCTCGTGGCAGGGCCAGAGTCACAGAAGACAAAAGAAGTACGTGTTGGCAGGGTAAGACGCAGGCAGGTCCACCTGACCCTTAGCCGCTGTCAGACAAAGTGAGAGGAAGGGGGGGACTGCGGGGTCGTGCACAGGCTTTGTAACCCAGCCAGCGTGGAGTCCAGTCCCCCCTTCGCCCAGTTCCAGCCATGGGGCCTCTCACCAGTTACCTGTCCTCCCTGAGGGTCAGTCCCCTCAGCTGGATAACAAGGGGAAGGCTGCTCCCGGGAGTGTCAGCAGGTGCTGCCCTGGCTGCTCCTGGAGAGGACCAGCGGGGAACACAAGCCCCTCCCCAGTCCTTACCTGGGACCCTGCCTGGCCGGCAGACTTGCTGACCATCCTGGTCTTTGGTTTTGCTTCCTCCTTCTAAGGCTTGGATGGCATCACTCCCCAAAACCTGGGATAAGGCCCCCAAAGTTAATGCACTCCAGACTCGGCCTGGCAACCCCAGCTCCTGGCCCATCTCCTCCTCCTCCTCCACGCTGGCCTCTGCGCTGCCTCTCTCCTGCCGCCCCTGCACATGCACCAGGGCTTCCCGCCAGGCGCTCTGCCCCTGTTGGTCCTGAGAAGATGGGATGGGAGAAGATACACTTCGCTGCCCTACAGAGACTGTTTTAAAATGGAAAAATATGGGAGTTCTCATCGTGGTGCAGTGGAAACGAATCCCACTAGGAACCATGAGGTTTTGGGCTCGGTCCCTGGCCTCGCTTAGTGGGTTAAGGATCCAGCATTGCCATGAGCTGTGGTGTAGGTCGCAGACACGGCTTGGATCTGGCGTTGCTGTGGCTGCGGTGCAGGCCGGCAGCTGTAACTCCGACTTGACCTCTAGCCTGGGAACCTCTATATGGCACAGGTGCAACCCTAAATAGCAAAAATTAATTAATTAATTAATTAATTAAATTAAAAAATAAATAAGAAAAATAACATGCTACTATAGGCAAGCAATATAAAATCCAGAGTACAAGAATTGATTACACAAAATGCAGTAAGTCTGCTTGCTATGCTTATAATTACTTTTCAAAAGCACATATGTTCAGTATATGCTTCTAGCTATACAAGCCACTTCATAATCACCAAAAACATATTAACAGTTCATCCCTTACTCCAGACCCTCACCCTACTTCCTCAGAAGCAACCACTTAACAGATTTTTGTGTTTCCTTCTGGAAATTTCCTGTTCTTCTATAAACACATGTACTCAGTTGTTACACAAATGAGACTATCTTGGACATTCCTCTCTTTGCCTTGCTTTATGTTTAACATTACGCTTTGGAGACTGTTTTCACAACACACACAGCACTGCCTTATTCTTTCTGATCGCTGCACGGGGTCCTCTGACTTGGACGTCTGTGGATTCACACTGTGATCCCTCGGGATGAACACTTGGGCTGTTTTCAAGCTTTTGCTGCTGCTCTCTTGTTCATGTCCATCTGCCTGTATGTGTCAGTGTGTTTGCGGCATAAATTCCTAATGCTGTGAATTCAGAGGGTGTCAGGTTGCTTCCCAGTATGTTACATGCATTCATGCTCCATTTATTGTTTTGTGTTTTTTTTAGGGCTACACCCGCGGCATATGGAGGTTCCCAGGCTAGGGGTTGAATCACAGATACAGCCACCGGCCTACACCACAGCCACAGCAACACCAGATCCAAGCTGTGTCTGTGACTTACACCCCAGCTCATAGCAACAGTGGATCCTTAACCCATGGAGCGAGGCCAGGGATCAAACCCGCAACCTCACGGTTCCTAGTCGGATTCTCTTCCGCTGCGCAGCGACAGGAACTCCTGTGCTCCCTTTACGCTCTCAGCAGTGGGCTGCTGCTTGTTGCCCCACTTTGGCAACACTTGCTATGCTAACATTGTACATCCGAGCAATGTCTACAAAAGTTGTATAAACTGTGATGCTCCATGCACATCTGAAATGGTACCCTGCTCGCCACCCCTCCCAAGAAGCGGTCCCTGATTTCTCACTCTCCAACCTGCCTGCCTGCCTCCTCTGATCCCGCCCAGCACCGTGTCCACTCCTCCCTCTCCCAGTAGATGTGCACTTGTCACTGCAGGTCCATGAGCACCAGTCTTGGCTCATCTACGAGACTGTGAGACCAAACTGGTTGGCTCGGGTTCTGCCTCCTGCAGCCACCTTCATAGCCCTTGCACAAAATAAAAACTTGTGAGTTCTATGATGCCACCATCACCCTAATTCCAAAACCAGACAAAGATACCACCAAAAAAGAAAACATAGGCCAATATGAATATAGACGCAAAAATTCTCAACAAAATTTTAGCCAACTGAATCCAACAACATATAAAAAAAGATCATACACCATAACCAGGTGGGATTCATCCCAGGTTCACAAGGATGGTTCAACACACACAAATTAATCAAAGTTATATACCACATTAACAAAAGAAAAGTCAAAAACCACATGATCATCTCAATGGATGCAGAAAAAGCATTTGACAAAGTCCAACATCCATTCATGATCAAAACTCTTACCAAAGTGGGTATAGAGGGGACATACCTTAACATAATAAAAGCCGTTTACGACAAACCCACAGCAAATATAATACTCAATGGAGAAAAGCTGAAAGCCTTCCCACTAAAATCTGGAACAAGACAAGGATGCCCACTCTCACCACTGTTATTCAACATAGTATTGGAAGTCCTAGCTACAGCAATCAGACAAACAAAAGAAATAAAAGGCATCCAAACAGGAAGAGAAGAGGTAAAGCTGTCACTGTACACAGATGACATGATACTAATATAGGAAACCCTAAGGACTCAACCCAAAAACTACTTGAACTGATCAACAAATTCAGCAAAGTAGCAGGATATAAGATTAACATTCAGAAATCAGTCACATTTCTGTATGCTAACAATGAAATATTAGAAAAGGATAACAAAAATACAATACTTTTTTTAAATTGCACCCAAAGAAATCAAATACCTGGGAATACACCTGACCAAGGAGGTGAAAGACTTATATGCTGAGAACTATAAAGCATTAATCAAGGAAATCAAAGATGATACAAAGAAATGGAAAGATATTCCATGCTCCTGGGTTGGAAAAATTAATATTATAAAAATGGCCATACTACCCAAAGCAATCTACAGATTCAATGCAATCCATATCAAATGACCTATGACATTTTTCACAGAACTACAACAAACAATCCAAAAATTTATATGTAACCACAAAAGACACAGAATTGCCAAAGCAATCCTGAGGAACAAAAAACAAGCAAGAGGCATAACTCTCCCAGACTTCAGGCAATATTGCAAAGCCACAGTAATCAAGACAGTGTGGTACTGGTACCAAGACAGACATACAGACCAATGGAACAGAATAGAGAACCCAGAACTAAACCCAGACACCTACGGTCAATTAATCTTTGACAAAGGAAGCAAGAACATAAAATGGGAAAAAGAAAGTCTTTTCAGCAAGTATTGCTGGGAAACCTGGACAGCTGCATGCAAATCAATGAAACTAGAACACACCCTCACACCATACACAAAAATAAACTCAAAATGGCTTAAAGACAAGACACCATCAAACTCCTGGAAGAGAACACAGGCAAAATATCAACCTTACAGATGTTTTCTCGGGTCAGTCTCCCAAAGCAACAGAAATAAAAGCAAAAATAAACCAATGGGACCTAATCAAACTGACAAGCTCTTGCACAGCAAAGGAAACCAAAAATAAAACAAAAAGACAACTTACAGAATGGGAGACAATAGTGTCAAATGATGTAACTGACAAGGGTTTAATCTCTAAAATATACAAACAACTTATACAACTCAACAGCAAAAAAGCCAATAACCCAGTGGGAAAATGGGCAAAAGACCTGAATAGACATTTCTCCAAAGAAGATATAGAGATGGCCAACAAGCACAAGAAAAAATGCTCAACATCACTGATTATTAGAGAAAGGCAAATCAAAACTACTATGAGGAGTTCCTGTCTTGGCGCAGCGGAAACAAATCTGACTAGGAACCATGAGGTTGCAGGTTTGATCCCTGGCCTCGCTCAGTGGGTTAAGGATCTGGCACTGCTGTGAGCTGTGGTATAGGTTGCAGACGCGGCTCAGATCCCGCATTGCTGTGGCTGTGGTGTAGGCCAGCAGTTGTAGCTCCAATTAGACCTCTAGCCTGGGAACCTCCACATGCAGTGGGTGCAGCCCTAAAATGACAAAAAGACAAAAAAATAAAATAAAATAAACTACTATGAGGTACCACCTCACACCAGTCAGAATGGCCATTAATAAGCCCACAAATAACAAATGCTAGAGAGGGTGTGAAGAAAAGTGAACTCTTCTGCACTGTTGGTGAGAACGTAAATTGGTACAATCACTGTGGAAAACAGTATGGAAGTAACTTAGAACACTATACATAGAACTACCATATGACCCAGCAATCCCACTCTTAGGCATATATCTGGACAAAACTTTCCTTGAAGAAGACACATGCACCCGCATGCTCGTTGCAGCACTATTCACAATAGCCAAGACATGGAAACAACCTAAATGTCCATAGACAGATGATTAGATTAGGAAGATGTGGTATACATGCACAATGGAATACTACTCAGCCATAAAAAAGAACAAAATAATGCCATTTGCAGCAACATGGATGGAACTAGAGACTCTCATACTAAATGAAGTAAATCAGAAAGAGACAGACAAATACCATATGATATCACTTATATCTGGAATCTAATATATGGCATAAATGAACCCTTCCACAGAAAAGAAAAGCATGGACTTGGAGAACAGACTCGTGGTTGCCAAGGGGGAGCGGGAGGGAGTGGGATGGATTGAGAACTTGGGGTCAATAGATGCAGACTATTGCCTTTGGAATCGATAAGCAATGAGATCCTGCTGTGTAGCACTGGGAACTATATCTAGTTACCTATGATGGAGCATGACAATGTGAGAAAAAAGAGTGTATACATGTATGTGTAACTGGGTCACCTTGCTGTATAGTAGAAAACTGACAGAACACAGTAAACCAGCTATAATGAAAAAAAAATAAAAATCATTATACATAATAAAAAAAGAATTTAAAAATGAAAACAAATATGCCATGTGTAGGATAGGAAAACTCAAATTGCTGAGATGTCCATTTTCCTGAAACGGATCTACAGGTGTAATATAATAATAGTCAAAATGCCGTTAAAAAAAAAGCAAACTTGCACAGTTAAATTTGGATCCCACTAGTCCAAGTTTCTTAGGTTCTGACTGAGCCCAGCCACACCAGGCAGGGGAGAGTCTGGGAAAATTGGAAGACCTCATGGTTGGCCCCACGTCAGCCTGCAGTGTGCTGCTGGGGTCCAGCTGTTTCTCTCCAGGGCCCCGGGTTTCTTGTGAGAAACAGATCATCTCTGATTTTCGAATGGACCCGGAGCGTGCCTTCCTGGGCATGTGAGCCCCAGCAAGAGCCACAAAGAGATGTGTGCTTCGAAGCCGGGCCTGACCCTGGGAGTGGGAAACAAAGAGTGTGAAGGCTTGACCCCCTTTGCACCATGCAGCAGCTCCACGGTAATGCAAGCAGACCTGCAGGGGGAGGGGAAGCCCGCCTGCCCACTCCCCCAGCACCCAAGACCCAGGGCTGACCGGTCCCAGGCCCTCATGAGAGCACCTGCTAGGACACCCAGGTGGCCGGAGCACTGGAGTAGGAGTCTTTCTGCACAACCTCATGACCCTCTCCTGCACCATCTCCTCTCCTTTAAAGTGGGGCCACGTTCCCCCAGGGCTCGTGCTGAAGATAGGGGTGACAATAAAGAGCTCTTCGGAGTTTAGGAAAGGTTTTTGCAAACAAGTTTCACTGGTGAAAATGAGCAAACAAACACACACCACACCAGGCCCGATTCCTAGTCAGCTTGGCCCAGAACCCACACCCCGCCCCGGTCTGTTTTCCTAAACCCTAGGAAGGGGAGGTGAGCCTGGAATTTCTCTCCTCTTATCTCATAAGTGGATGCAGATGTGCTGAGCGCTGGGGGCCACCTGCACGTGTGATCCTCCTGTTCCCTCCTAGGCCCTCTGGGGGACCGCCCACTGCCTGGCTTCAGGGCTGGACGTATGGCCACTGTGGGGCCCCAGCTAGGGAGGCGAGGGCCCACCTTTCAGCTCCCATCAGCCTTCCTGACAGCAAGGCAAAGCCAGAGTGGTGACACGTACCAAGGCCAGTGGCGATCACCAAGTGACGGCGCTCGGCAGTCCTGCCCCAAGCCCCCACCAGCACTCATCTTCCTGGAGCGCTCGGGGTTCATGTCAGACAGACCAGAAGCATCCTGATGCCCCACCTCCCTCCACCTGCCCGCCGAGGTCCCCAGCCTTGGGGTGGGCTCCCAGGGGAATCAGGTCACCCCAGAAGAGGCAACAGAGAGCTTAGAGCCTAGGACCTGAGGCCACAATGGTACCGTTACTGACACTGCAGCACTAGACCACCTTCAGTCACCCCACTTCTCTTCTTCTGTCCTCCACTCTCTGAGTCCTCATGCTTTTCTCCACGTCTGTCCACACTCACTGCCCACCTGTGTCATGCTCCATCCCTCAGGGTCACTTCCTGCCTGGTTGTATTCCTCTCTCTCTCTCTCTCTCTCTCTCTCTCTCTCTCTCTCTCTTCCCACTGCCCCCATCGTCTCCCTGCTCCTCCACCATCTTCTGACTTTCTGAGCGTTGGGAACACTGTGTTCTAGAGCCGAGGCTGAGTCCTTCAAATTTCACGTGGGGCAACTCCGCTCTTGCTGAGGGATGGCACCAACAGGGCAGGCAGGAAGGCTGGGTCTCAAGCTCCAGTCAGGCACTTGGGGCACATCCAGCTGCCAGCAGGGGCTGAGCTTCCCCTCCCGGGACCTCTCCACCTTCCTCTGCCTCCTACTCTCTCCGCAAGGAAATGCTCCCAATCCTCTCTTCCTTATTTCCCGGACCTCAGCGCATCGGTTATCTCCCATCGCAGAGCATAGCACATCAGGAAGGGCGGCAACGGAAGCCCAGTGCGGACCTGCCCAGGGAGAGAGAGCTGTCTCTGAACAGAGGGGTTTATCATGGCTGGATGTGTCCAGCCAGAGGGCACGAGACAAACTGCAGGAGGGAACCAAGCATGAGGCGGAGGGAGAAGAGGGGAGCAGGGGAGGGCGGTCTCAGTGAACTTGTAAGCTACGAGATGCTTGGATACCCGAGTTTCCGTGTTAAGAGGCTGCAGGGTCCTCAGCTTGCTATCAACACTCAGGGATCTTAAGCTCAGATCTCCCATGGGCCGCAGTTGATCTGCCCCTACTGGAAGGTCCACGTCTAAACTAGAAATGTCCCTCTCTGCCCCGTTCCTCCCAAATACCTCCACTGCCTCTGGCCAGTCCAGCTCTCTTTGTTTCTATTAAATGCCCAGTGGACACGGGACATGAGGAGGGCCATACTTCATTTTTTTCTTTCATTCTTCTCCTTTTTCCTGCTACAGCACATTCAGATCCATTATTCATCGTTCTCAAGAAACTGTGTGATTTGAAGGTGAGGAGGTTCCAGCCCTGAAACGAGGACAAATCCCTCGGAGCTGGAACTAGAAAGTTTACTGCCGAGACAGAGGCCAGCCAGAGACACTGAGCTGGATAGTAGGCAGCTGAGCGGGAAAGGAATTGTGGCATAAAGAGGAGGAGAGCTTAGAGCAAACTGCAGACCCAGGTGGCCGTGGGGTTTCTGCTTGGGTTGCTCTGTACGGATGGCCAGAGATCCCAAATGAAAATTCTAAAAGGGAGTCCTTTTGTTTGCCATTGTCATGATGGAAGATAATTTAATAAAGGGAATGTGTATACACACACACACGCACGTAGACTGGGTTACTTTGCTGTATAGCAGAAATTGGCACAACATTGTAAATCAACTATATATATATATATATATATATATATATACACATATATATATACTTTTTTTTTTTTTTTTTTTTTGCTTTTTAGGGTCACACTCGTGGCATGTGGAAGCTCCCAGACTAGGGATTGAATCGGAGTTGCAGCTTCCAGCCTACACCACAGCCGCAGCAACGCAGGATCCAGGCTACGTCTTTGACCTACACTACCACTCACGGCAACGCCAGATCCTTAACTCGCTGAGCGAGGACAGGGATCGAACACGCAACCTCATTGTTACCAGTCAGATTCGTTTCTGCTGTGCCACAATGGGAACTCCTAAACCAACTATATTTTTTTAAAAGGCTTATTGTCATATAAGATTTTGGGCACTATTACCGAAACAATAATTTGATGACATAGAAATTAACACTTGCTGGCAGAGAAATGGTGTTCTGCTTCAGCAAAAAGCTAAACTATATGGCTCTGGACTTTGAACCTGGTAGGTGGAGGCTAGGAAAATGGCAAGTTGTGCGCTAAAATACTTGGTAAATGACATCCAGTGGTAACTTAGGAGACAGAAAATATATATGACAAACTTCTGAATTTGGGCAGCAGGTTAAAAACATGAGTTGACTTCATTAGCTCTATATGATAAAATACTATAAAAAGAGAAAAACTTCGAAACAACTGATAGATTTGAACTCAGATTTTAGAAAGAATATAAAGAAATCAAGTTCTTATGTCCAGTCTCTCTACCCAGTAAAAGTTCTCAAATTAAAATTTGGTCTGTGGAACTTCCCTTGTGGTGCGATGCATTAAGGATCCATGGCTCAGGCTGCAACTGTGGCATGGGTTCAATCCCTGGTCCAGGAACTTCCACATGCCATAGGTACAGCCAGAAGAAATAAAATAAAAGCGAATGTGGCCTATGATAAGTTAAATTACAGCATAGACCAAATATAGGAAGCTGCCAATACAGTATGGGGGGCCCAGGACAAACACCAAGCCAGTCAAGCATATACCGCCCTCCCTTAGAACCTCTAGCATAATGATGGGAGTGCTAGTCCAGCCTCTGATTCTGGACAAAAGAGATTCTGGGGATCTTTAAGTCATGGTCCCTGGGGGAACCATGGAAATGCACCTCTCACGTCGCCGACAGTAAAAGCCTACCTGCCCGGCAACGCCAGCTCCCACGTTCCGAACTCCAGCCCTACTTTCACTCTGAGGCCACACTTCCCACCAGCTATTCCCAGCAAAGGGCACGGCTTCTCAGCAGAGCTGCAACTAGAAAACACGGGACACCCCCCCGCCCCCCGCCACCAACCCAACATGCTGCTTGGGCTTGAACACTCCCCTGGGATCTGGTCGAAGTGTCTAAGAACTTCCTACAGAACAAGATACTGCCACTCAAACTTCCTTTCTTTCCTCCGCCTTCACCCAGGGACAGGCTAACTGCTTCCCCCAGCCCCTCTCAGCCTCCCCCAGCTCCCTCCCCCTTTTCTCTCATCCTTCTTGTCATCTGCCTCCTTGAGGACACAGCGAACCCAAGTAGCCCCACAGGTGGTCCAAGAAGGAAAAGGTAAGAGTTGGGGACTGAATCCCCCACCACCCACCATCCTTGCTGGAAGATGAGGCACAGATGGTCTCTGGCACAAGATGATGGCTCAGATCGCTGAAGATTTCACCCGTGGGGCCCTGGGGAATGCCCTGGTAGAAAGGAATGCTGTGGCATTTTTAAAATATGGGGAGAACAAGGGGTTCTCATCATGGCTCAGCAGAAACGAATCTGACTAGCATCTGTGAGGACTCAGGTTCAAGTCCTGGCCTCGCTCAGTGGGTTAAGGATACGGCCTTGCCGTGAGCTGTGGTGTGGGTCTAAGACACCACTCAGATCCCGAGTTGCTGTGGCTGTGATATAGTCTGGCGGCTACAGGTCTGATTAAACCCCTAGCCTGGAAACCTCCATATGCCAAGGGTGCAGCCCTGAAAAAAAGAAGAAAAAAAAAAGAGCTTGCACTTCAGCAATGGATGGTGCTGCAGGGCCCTCTCCCCACCAAGGCAACAGGTGCCCCCTTGGAAGCTGGAGTTAAATTCCTAAAGAATCCAGAGTTCCCACGATGGCACAGTGGTAACACATCCAACCAGGAACTATGAGGTTGCGGGTTCGATCCCTGGCCTCACTCAGTGGGTTAAGGATCTGGCATTGCCATGAGCTGTGGTATAGGTCGCAGACACGGCTCAGATCTGATGTTGCTATAGCTGTGGCATAGACCGGCAGCTGTAGTTGCGATTGGACCCTAGCCTGGGAACCGCCATGTGCCGCGGGTGCAGCCCTAAAATGCAAAAAAAAAAAAGAAAAAAAATTCCTGAAGGACTCAGCTGAGGAGATGCTGTGTTGATCAGGGAAAGAAGGAAACTGTACACTGAGGGGACTGCAAGGATGAGCCTGCGAGCACCAGTGGACACCAAGGGACGAGCCCTGGGCTTGAGTTTGAAGGCACTAGATCAAAGCAGCTGGGTCATACCTACAAACATTCTGAATCACTATGCTGTACACCCAAAACTAATATAATATTGTAAATCAACTCTACCTTAATTTTTTTCAGGAAAAAGAAAATAATATTGGACTCTTGGATAGTCATATCAGTGCATAGGAACAGATAAAAACAAAAACAAAAAACAAAGTGGCCAGGAGGTAAGACTTAGATAAGAAAAGACTGACTTCACTCTCTTTGATTAAAGGATTTAATGTCCTAGCAAGGAGCCCCAGGGAACGGGGCAAACAGCTGCAGAGATGGCTCCAAAGACCAGGGAAAGGCCATGGCCACGCAGGGAACAGGAACTGCGCCAGCTACTTTGGAGTTGGGCACCAGGAGGCACAGAGGGGCGGGGGAGCGGGCGTGCTGGGGTGGGTGATACAGCGTGCGACACCCGAAGGCCTGCCGAGGCGTTCTGTTCCATTCCTCGTAACCCGAGCACCACTCTTCCCCAGGTCAGCAATCGCCAAGATTAGAGGGGGCCGGGATTGCCAGATTTAGCAAATAAAATATAGGATTTCCCGTTAAATTTGCTATTGGGAAAGGCAGTCACAAAGCTGGGCTTCTTAATAGCCCCAGGAATGACAGAGCGCCAAAGAAATAGAGGCCACCGGGATGCTGATTAATATCTATAATCCCCAAAATTCACCCTTGGAGGAGCAAGAGGCTGAAGGCAGACAGTCACCTCAAATAATCACGAACTTGGGGAACGAGTGGTTCCAAGGGGGTGGGGGAGGGGAGGGGAGGGAATGGGGTTACCTAGTGCTTCAGTGATGGAAAAGCAAGGAAATCCAGTTGTATAGTATAGGGAACTATGTCTAATCACGTGACAAATCCATATATGTACATGTATCCGGGTCACCATGTGGTGCAGTTGGAAAAGCTCACAGAAATCTGTAAACCAGCTATAATGCAAAAATTAAAAAAATAAATTTAAAAAAAAATCACTTTCCCCAGAGCTGCCTGGACCCACTGCCTGGAGAGATGGCTGATTTCCAGGAAGAAGGGCCCAGCAGCCTCGTGAAAGGGAGATACCCAGAATTCCCCAGGACAAGTGAACAGAGGGTCCTAGTTGACACTGAAATCCGGAGACCCAGAGCATCATAATGGCAACCCCATCAGAATAAGCCCTCTGGAGCCAGGTAGTAAATGAAGCCCTGGCTGCAATACAGCTCCTGGCAGGCGCCCTGTGTCCACAGACTTGATGTACGCAGTCCTTGAGGATATCATTGGGATTGGCATGTTTGGCAGTTGGAGTTAAACCCCACATTGGATCCCTGGTTTATGGGATAAGAATTATCATAACAGGAAAAGGCAGTTGGGAACCTTTGAATTGCTACCTCTCCCACCCCAGTATCATGTCCTTAGGGTGGGGGGCAAGATATGTGTCACCATTAATGACCTACAAGATTCTGGGTCTTTGATCCCTATTATATTTCATTTGATTCACTTGTCTGGCCCCTGCAGAAACCAACAAACCATAGAGAATAACTATAAACCACCACTGCCTAAAAGTACAGGAACCGCCATTGCAACAGCTGTGCCCACAGTGACCTTATTGCTAGAACAGATTAATAAGGCCTCAGGGCACATGACACGTGATTTTGCAAAATGCATTCTTTTCTGTTTCAATTTTTTAAAAAGGATTAGAAACAGTTTGCACTCGTGTGCGGCAGAAAACTGTTCCTTTACAGACTCTCCTCGGGGCCGTGTTAACTCTCCATCCTCTGTCGCAGTATCATCCAGAGAGATCTGACTGCCTAGACAGCCCACAGGCCATCACACCGATCCATGACATTGGCAACCTCAAGCTGACTGGGAGAAAGAGGCAAGAGGCCCGGGGAAGACACATGCGCGCAGAGGTGGTTATAAAACCTATGAAGACTTGGGGATCGGCCACTTCAACTAAGTGTCTAGAGGTCCAGCAGTCAGGGGTACCCAGGACATCCTTCCAAGCTGCATCCTGCATCTTCGCCACAGAGAAGGATGCTCAGTGCCTGTAGGTTTCCTTGGGTTCTTAATGCAACACACTCTGCACCTTAAAATAGTGCCCTTCTCCTTATACTGGATGACACAGGAGGTTGCCAGCCTTGAGAGGGTCCAGAGCAGGAAAGCCCTCTGCCATAGGTCCAGGACATGGTGCTAACAGCCTCGATACTGGGCCACTCAAGCTGGCAGACCCAGTGGTGTTGATAGTGGCAGTGCTGGGAGAAGATGCAGCATAACGGACATTATGGCAGGCTTGGCAGGAAAAGCACAATGCAGGCCTTCGGAATTCTGAAACAAGGCCATGCTGTCTGTAGCAGGAATTTATAAATCATACAAGCACAGTCACTGGCATATTGCTGGACCCTGGTAGAGACAGGACACTTGACCCCAGGACACCAAGTGACCACACACTCGGCGCCGAACATTAAAAGCTATGCTCCATCAGAACGAACAAGTCACAGCACTGATGATCCCAGCAACAGTCCACCGTTTAGGGCATCTCTGGGACAGATCCTAGACAAGACCAGAGGGCAAGAATAAGCTTCATGAGCAGGTGACCCAGATTCCACGCCACCACCACAGCTGCCCATGGGCTCCACCTCCACCTGCAATTCCCACGGTGCCATGGTGTGGCTTCCCATGAAACCAGCTAAAAGAAAGAAAAACCCTGGTGCCTGCAGGAGGCTGAAAACAGGCCCACAGGGATGTGCACATTCTAATCCCTCAAATCTATGACTGCTCCCTTTTTGTTTTTCAGCCTTACTGGCGTATAATTGACAAATAAAATTATATTTAAAGTGTACAGTGTGATGATTGGATATGCATATACACTGTGGAAATAATTACCAAAATCAGGTTCACTAACATATCCGTCACCTCACACCATTACCCTTTTTTTCTTTGTTAATGAGAACACTTAAGATTTATTCTCTTGGGAGTTCCCATTGTGGTGCAGGGGAAATGAATCTGACTAGTAACCATGAGGTTGTGGGTTCAATCCCTGGCCTTGCTCAGCAGGTTAAGGATCCAGCGTTGCTGTGACCTATGGTGCAGGTCACAGACGTGGCTCGGATCCTGTGTTGCTGTGGCTGCGGCTGTGGCTGTGGCTGTGGCAGGCAGATATAGCTCTGATTCTACCCCTAGCCCGGGAACCTCCATATGCCATGGGTGCGGCCCTAAAAAGCAAAAAATTTAAAAAAAAATTATCCTCTTAGCAAATTTTAAGTATACAGCACAGTATTATGAACTATAGTCACTATACATTAGATCCCTAGCACGGATTCATCTCATAACTGAAAGCTGACCACCCTCTCCCCATTTCCCCAACCCATCTAGACTCTGGCAACCACTATTCTATGAATTGTACTTTATATGGTAAAAGAGATGTTGTAGATGTGATTCAGTTAAAGATCTTGAGGTGAGAGGTTTGCTCCGGATCACGTGGGTGGGCCCTCAATACAGTCATAACTCTCTTTACATGAGGAAGGCAGAGGGGGGCTTGGCCAAGATGAAGAGGGCAATCTGACACTGAGCCAGGGGGTTCTGCTGCCAGCTCTGAAGATGAAGGAAGGGACCACAAGCCAGGGAGTGCAAGAAACATAGCTTTAGAGCTGGAAAAGACCAGCAAACAAGTTCTCCCCTGGAACCTCCAAAAGAAACACATCCCTGGCTTCAATCTTAGCCAGGTAAGACTCACTCCAGATGTCTGACTGCCAGAACGGTAAGAGAATAAATTTGTGTGGATTGAAGCCACTGAGTGGGTGGTAATTTGTTACAATAGCAAGAGGAAAGTAATACAATCCCCTTCATATTTGTCCTTGGGTCCCAACTGCCATGTTGTGAGGAAGCCCAGACCACATGAGGAGGTTCCATGGAGGGGTTCCAGCTGACAGCTCCATATGAGCATCAGTACCAGACCTGGGAGTGACTCTAGCCTCAGGCCCCCAGGCTTCCAGGTGAGGTTCCAGAAATCATGGAACAGAGCCGAGTTGCCACGCTGTACCCTGTTCAAACTCTTAACTCACAGAAACCAGATTTAATTATGACTATTGTTTTGAACCACATAATGTTTAGTTAGTCTTGGAGTTGTTTGTTACATAGCAGTATATGGTGAATACATTATTAAAACCTGATCCTAAGGAAATAATCTAAGATCAGACTAGACCTTAGAAACAACCTAAAAGGCCCAGTCAAAATGGCAGCTAAATGAATTTTGATATTCCATATTACGGAATATTACACATCCAGATATAATACATTTTTGATAAATGGTTCATGATGGGGAAATCCTTATTTTTAGCACATTCTTGAAAAAAATAGTTTTGTCCTGTCTTTTTTAAAAGCCAGCAATGTAGTAGTTCCCATTGTGGTACAGTGGAAATAAATCTGACTAGTATCCATGAGGATGCTGGTTCAATTCAGACCTCGCACAGTGAGTCAGGGATCCAGCATTGCTATGAGCTGTGGTGTAAGTCGTAGACACATCTCAGATCCTGTATTGCTGTGGCTGTGGCATAAGCCAGCAGCTCTAGCTCCAATTTGACCCCTAGCCTGGGAACTTCCTTATGCCACAGGTGTGGCCCTAAAAAACAAACAAAAAAAGCCAATAATGTAAAAGCGTGTTTATTTCCCTTCATTCTCACTACCTCTTTCTTTTTTGCCAGTTTGAAAAAATGGTACTTCATTTTTCTATTTCATATTTTTGTATTACTGTAAGGTTAAATATTTATCCAAATGCGTGTAAACTTTATTTCTTGTGAATTAGGTGTTCATGCTTTCTTTCCCATTTCTATTGCAATATTCATTGCCTTTCTTATTGATTGACAAAAACTCCTCTATGTTCAAGATATAATTCCTCTCTATGTATATTGCAAAATTTCCCTTGTTTTGTCATTTGTTTTTTCATTTTGTTTCTAATGCTCCTCTTTCCTTTTAATTAAGACCCAATGTTGTGAGCACCTATGGTCTGATGTGTGCTATGGGAGTTGCAGAGAAAGCCACACACATGGTCTTTGCCACTGAGGCACTTAGGATGTGACCGAGGGGCCACTCATGCATACATGAATTACCATGAGAAAGCCTCTAAGCCAGCATGTCACATATTTGCCTAAAAGGAGAATCTTATGATCAAACAGACTGAAGAACTATTAGGAAAGCAAACTCAAAACACTTCTTTACTGTAGGACATCCCAGAGCCTTCAGTACTGTGGCTTTTCAAGGTGTTGGGGCGCACGATGACAGTATTTGAGGTTGGGGCAGGCTTCCTGAAGGATGGAGAGGTTGAACTTGCCTGTAAGGCTGTGGAGGCTTTGGCCCAGAAGATAGCACAGGAAGGGGTCCAGGGGAGAGGAGAAGCCAGGACACACACAGATGACATGGGTGTCCTGAAAACCCATCAGAACAGGACACGGAGAGAAAGGACATTCATCATGTTCTCACTGCCTGCCTTGCCTTATGCTCTCTGCCCAACTTCACCACAGGAAAAGTGATCCATTTCTCTGGGTCCTGTGGTCTGTACCCCAGAATCTGCCAACCCTTGACTTCTCTGCCATGGGAGATGCCCAAACAGATGGGGTCCCTGGGGAGGAGGCCTGTCCCCAGAGGGCTCTGGGAAAGATTTCCTTGACAGACTGTGCTTCCTCCCCTCCCTTCCCACCAGGTTCAGCCACTGAGTTCTCTGGCACCAATGATTCTGAAATATTTGCAGAATGTTCTCCCACGCCCCTCAGTGGGGGCCGAGGTCAAGCCGGCAAGTTCTGCTCATTTAGGTTTCGCTCATAAATCATTCTCTCCCTTCCCTTCAGTGCTTCAGTGGAGACTTCTCAAAGCTCACTGCCTCCTTCTAGCCTCCAGGGAAGGACCTGTTCCTACCACTGGCCCCAGAAACCCAGGCCCAAAGCCCTTCCCCAGGAGCTGACACCACTTCTCCATGTCCAGCCCAGGGCCACAGAATGAGCCCTCTGGATGCTCTGATGTCATTCTCTTGGCTCCAGAGATGTCCAGGTCCGGAAACAGGGATTGGACGGGGCCTTATCAGTAGGCATGGGGCGTGGAGGCAGGACGCCTGGGTTGCATTCCTGGCTCAGCTTGCTGTTTGCACAAGTCACTGACTCTTTCCTGCCGGGACCTGACTTCCCTAACCACACACTGCCCAGCCCTTGGGTTTCTCATAATAATGTCTCAGTGGGCCTCTGTCCATGGCGTCCAGACTCAAAGCAGCTTGATGAGGGAGGTGACCTCCAGGACGAACTTGAGCCTGGCAGCCCCCACCACAGTCTCCACCTTCCCGATGATGGCGTACCTTTAAGACTGATCTTCTCTGACCCCAGAATCCTACCTAGGAAATGACCAGGCGATATCAGCATGAATTACATACCAGGTCCTAAATTCTGAGTTAGACTCACCCAGGGCTAATCCCAGTCCACATCTCCTCTTTGCCAGACTTGCTAAATTTGTCCTGCTAATACCGCAAAGTAGGGGTCATACTGGACGTTACAGATGAAGAACAAAGTCCAGAGAAAGTCACTGTAATTTACCAAACTCACCCACTAGAAAGCAGGGGAGCAGGAGATCCCAGGGCACTTCTCTGTAAACCCAAATCTGCCTGATCTCAGAGGGTACAAGAGGCAACCTGAGGACATTTACAATAATTACGCATTTTGGAAGGCCAGGAGGAAGCTATTTGACTTGGAAGTTCTGACTGTGTCTCCCCAACCTACTTCATGGACCCATTTTCACCTGGTATTAAAAGGAGACAGACACAAAATTTAGTCAGTCATCTCAGTGTCCCCTGTGTGTCTGGACCTGTCATGCTTGGCCAAGGTACAGGAGAAGCAAATTCTCAACATGACCACAACCAACTGTAGTTGGTCCATGTGTCTTAACCTATCTGCCATACTTGTTCAAGAGCCCAGCTGGTAAGACTAAACCTTGGGATGAAAATAGTCACAGTGGCCAAGAAGAGAAGGACAAACCATATTTCAGGTCTCCAGAGATCAGATGGGGTAGGAGGCACTGAGACACAGAAGGAATGAGAAGGAAGCAGGCACTCTGCCACTAGCAGCCCCCTGGTCTTCTAAAGCTGGGTCTCGGGGTGTCCCTCTGACATAAGGAACCCTCAGCACCTGCCCCCATTCTGACAATGGACACAAAGTCCTTCCACTCTCCTGGGGTAGGGGGGCAGCAGCTATGCCTAGAGCCACCCCAGCCTGGCCCTAGGACCAAGGCTGTTCATCACTCCTGCCGGCGGCAGTTGAGTGCACAAGAGTCCCTTTGTTGCCATCACACTGGCATCTTTTATTCTAAGGCCACGAGCTTCTATGTGCACAGGGCCCGCCTCCTCCCTTCCCAGAACACTTTGATCCTCCTCCCATTTTAAATCTTGCTGGCTTTTCAACACGCTCCTAGACAATCAGGTTTTTTTCCTTTTTTTTTTTTTCCGTCTTTTTGTCTTTTCAGAGCTTCACCCGTGGCATATGGAGGTTCCCAGGCTAGGGATCTAATCAGGGCTGTAGCTGCCAGCCTACACCACAGCCACAGCAATGTGGGATCTGAGCCACGTCTGAGACCTACACCACAGCTCATGGCAACACCGGATCCTCAACCCACTGAGCAAGGCCAAGGATCGAACCCACAACCTCATGGTCCCTAGTCTGATTCATTTACGCTACACCATGATGGGAACTCCAGGTTCTTTTGTTTTCAATAACCAAGCTATTCTCCTTACTCCACCTCAGTTCTCTCCAACAACTCTGACCAACAAGAGTTCAAGAGGACAGATCCCAGGAAAACAACAGAAACGTATGTCATATTCAGTGGTTTGCTGGCTGGACTGAACATGGAAGGCCTTCCATAGGCTCAAAAACACGCGTTGAAAGAAAGGATGAATACATGGGTGAAGAGCTAAAGGGAAGGGATGGCAAAAACCAAGTGAAAAGCATAGGGTGGTTTCTTTCACGGATAACTGGTCAACTCTGAACTCGCAGAGTAGCCTTCGACCCTATCCTCTCCCTTCCCCAACTCTCCCAGAGCTGATGGTTTAAGCCTCAGTCACCTTCTCCTCTTTATTTTCTCTCCTGCTACCACTCAGTTCATGTTATCTCCTCACTGGTCTAGGTCTGAGCCTCTTTAACTGGTCTCTCTGCTTCTCTTTTCAGATGGGAGATCTGTCCTGCATGCCACCCCCAGCTCATCACTGTGGCCATGTGTCACTGCCCGGTTCAAACACAGTCAAAGGTTTCGGTGCTGAATGCACAAGTGTCTTTCATCTCCTGCGAGGTCTTCTGTGGTCTGTTTCTCCATCATCACTTCCCTGGGGTCAGCAGGGTGTAATAGAAAATGTGCTGGAGAAGAGGTCATGGGCCAGCACTAACCCCCAGTCTGCTCTTCATAGCCATGTAACCTTGGCCAAGGCACTTTAACTTTCCGGACCTAATAGTCTCACCAGAACAATGAGGACACTGAACCTCAGGATCCCTGAACTATCTTCCAATTCTAAAATTCCGTGATCCCAGGAAAATGTGCACTTCTGCCAAACTGTCTCTGACTCACAAATATTCCTTTTACTGTCCTAATTTTGTCCTTTTCCGAACATGTCTTTGTCCTACCTAGAAGTGCCTTTTTCTTCTCCCATCCAAGTCCCATTCTTCATGGCCCTCCTGAAATCCCACCTTCCTTGAAATCATCCCTGGTCCATCAAGAATGAGAAGACCTGTCCTCTTCTGCCCCTGCTCCCAACACATTGGTGGTACCTACTACACATGCCTCAAGTACTGTTATTGCTCCATGTGAACACACCTTGTTTACAAGAGCACCATGTAATAGGAGGCGGGGTCTCAGAACTGCCTACCTTTGCACCCAGCAGGCAACCCCCAAACAGGTAACAATAATTTCTAGAAAAAAGAGGAAGAAGGACCAACAGCCAGGAAATCTGGGCTCTAGTCTCCTATGACCTTGAGCATTCCACCCGTGTAGACCTGAGTTTTCTCATCTGTAAAACGGGTGCCCTGAATCAGGACACTAATTCACCTCTGAGATCCCTCCCAGAGCCAACACTCTGTGACTTTCTGATAAAGAATGCCCAACCCTTCTTGGAGTCTCACTTTTCTTTATTTTCAGATCCCTTTGAAAGGGGGACCTTTCAAATAAGATACCTCAGTTTCTCGCCTTGCCTGGGCCACTTCTGGAATAAACTGGAATTCAACTGTAATAAATGGCCACAAGGTGGGTTTCCAGATTCTTAGCTGACCGAACTATTCCTCGGGAGCAGACTCTGTTCACATCGGGAAGACTGGCTATCTGACACTTCAAGGCTTCTTAGGGCTTCCCTTACCTTTAACTGCTTGCAGCTACCCATAACTTTAACACCAGGATCCTAATGACAAGGGTTTAAGAAAGCCCCAGAATATCCCTCCCTTACAGATGGGTTCTTACACAGAAACAAGCATTCAGTTCCTACTGGTATCTCAAACATCATCTCTGTAGTTATTGTTTTTAGTTAGAGACAGGAAGAGCTGAGGAACTTGAAATACCAAAGACGTAACATCTTTATCTGGAAAACAGATGAAAAGTGGGCTCTGGTAATGATACATTTCACCTGCTGGTGGGACTGTCATGATCATCTAATAGCCAGAGAAGTAGTCACCTTACCCTCCTTCCTGACTTGGTACTACATCTTCACACTGCATCTCGCCATAACCCATTAGTGAATTCTTCATCGCATCCTTTGAGGCAAGACACTGCACTGTGTCAAGATTTTTTAGACATTAGTCAAATGTACTGGGGGGGGCAGTGGAATATAAGAGGAATTTCTATACCCAGTGGTACTTCTGTGCTAAGCCCTCTGCCCCCTCTCCTTCCCTCCCCAGGCAGGAAGATCACGTGTTGACTGTCAGGAGGTGCCAGGCCCTGGGCTGAACACTCCACTACACACATAAGGTGGACACTGTTATCATCCACTTTGAGGAACAGGAACAGAGGTTTAGCGAGAACAGACAGCCCAGTCTCACAGGGCAAGGAGCATGGCCAGAAGTCAAAACTAGCTCTCTGTGGTTCCAAACCCATGGTTGAAACCACTTTGGAACCCATGCACATTCATATCTTTTTGGCTTCACAGGCTGTCCTAATCCATTCCACTTGCTTGGAAAGCCCAGATGACCAGGATCACCCCAAGCGTGTCCTAAGTTGCTGCTCAGTGATTCCTGGGAATTCAGCAGGACACTTTAGCCAAGGTTCCTCAGGGCCACTTAGGGATATGAAGTTTGATTATTTCCTTGATCTGGGGCAAAGGATCGTTTCCTATCACCTATTCCACTTCCCTGCTCAGTCCCACAGTGAAAACAAAAGAGAACCGGGTATCTAGGAGGGGTGAGAAAACCACACCGGCCTCTCCCAGGTTTAAATACCTTCTGTCTGTTCAGCATCCTGTGAGGCGATAAGTGAAGGCAGGCTGGGCGGGGGCTGTGAACCATCCCAGCAAATGCTCTTTTGTCTGCAGGATGAATGCCCAACAGCTTTCCTCTCCCAGAACACAATGGAGCTCCACAGAATCCCTGGCTCCCTCTCAGGCGGCTCCTCCTTTTGCCATGTGACCCAACCTCATAATTGAGACTCAAGCTGTTGTCCCTGGCCCAGCAAATGGCCCCAGTGCCAGTCCAGAGCCTGGCCCTGGTCCCACGAGTCCTGGCCCGTGGCTGCCTCCACTGCTCTGGACTGACCCTTTGATGAAGAAACCAGAAGGGCTTCAGGAAGAATCTCCTGGTGCAAAATGGACAGTTCTACTTTAGGGATGACCCCAGTCACCTCCAGTTTACCCCAATAACCCTCACTGCTGGCTGGGCTGGTCCCAAACTGGAATTAAAGCTGAAGCAGAGGCCTTTACTAAGCCTCCCAGGACCTGGGCCAGAAGGACCTCTGATTACAGTTCTGACTTTGATGAGTTATCAGGGCTGACAGCCAAGTGACACTTGAATTCCTACTCGATTCTTGCTCCTTGGGTGTGTAGGGCCTTAAGAATCTTAGAAGGCTAGCTCAGGGTGTGTCTAGGGAGGCACGATTCAGGCCTTCCTGGGTGCCTTTCTTGCCACCGTCAACTTCCAACCACCCACCACGGTCCCCATCACACTCTTCCCTGGCCTGCAGGACAACTGTGTGCCAAAACGTGGGTTTTCATGCCTAAGCCAAAAAGCAATTCAGAAAAGTGAGGATGTTTTAGGAACACTTTAATCCATTTATTTCACTCATATTTTTTTTTTCTACTTTTTAGGGCCACACCTGTGGCATATGGAGGTTCCCAGGCTAGGGGTCAAATTGGAGCTACAGCTGCCGGCCTACACCACAGCCAAAGCAACACAGGATCCGAGACAGGTCTGTGACCTACACCACAGCTCATGGCAATGCTGGCTCCTTAACCCACTGAGCGAGACCGGGGATCAAACTTGCATCCTCTTGGGTCCTAGTCGGGCTCATTAACTGCTGAGCCACGAAGGAACCTCCCCATATTTTCCTTTTTTACGTATGTGCAAGAGTTATCAATAATTTTTTTAAAGCCCACGTTTAAAAAAGTCAAAAAGAGCATTTTTAATGGAATAAAATAAAAATTCTAAGCAATGAGCGGAGGCCACCTTAAATCATACTCCAGCCCCAAATCACACAGCTGGTCAATGACAAAGCCAAGTCAGGAACCAGGGACTCCTGTTCCCGGTCCCAAGACCATTCCATTGTGGCTCCAGTCCACTGAGGGCCGACACTGGGTCTCCACACCAGGTGTCACGCAAACGCAGCCATCTGCTTGGGAGCTCAGCCGGAAGCCCGCCCACCCGCTGAGCCCACCCCTCAGCAAAAGAGAGAAGGAATGTCACTGAGTGCTTCCTGCCTGCAGAGCCAAGCACTTGGGATGCCTGGAAAGAAGTGTCCCAGCTGGCCTGTGGTCGCAGAGGAAGCAGGTTCAGCCTCTGGAGCTCTGGCCCTCCATTCCCACCCTCTTTCCCAGGCAGGTTCAAGTCCCCGGCTACACTGGGGCTTGGTCCAGAGAGCAGTTCTCTGCTGGGCACACAGAAGGCAAAGAAAAGCAGTCAAATCTAGAACGGTTTGGAGACTTCCCAGAGAGGGGAGGAAGCCCAAGACGTCTAGGGTGGGGTTGAAGGACTGTTAGAACTCGAACTTGGCTTTCCCCGTAGGACCCAGGACATGACCCTCACCTCTGGCTGTAACTGGCACCTCGGGACTTGCCCTTCATGAGCTGCTGTCATGAAAACCTTTGGAAATCTTAACTCGTTTCTTGGGTGGCTTGAGGGCTGTGAAGGGAAGGGGAACAGATATTGCTTTTGAGACTTGTGGTTGTCTAGAAATACTAGGCTGTCCTAGAAAATTCTGGTGGTCAAGGGAGAAGTGAGGAGACAGGCCCTTTGTTCAGAGCCTGGTAATAAAGCTTTCAGAGCCACAGGAAGAGCATCAGGGAAGGATCACGAATTCTGCAAACAATCCTAAGAGCAAGTCCTAGCTTCACCATTTATTTGCCATGTGGCTTTGAGAAATTTAACCCACCATGAACTTCAGCTTCTTCATTTGAATACGGAGAGAAAAATAAACACTTGACAGGGGTGTTGGAAGACAAAAATGAAATGAAATACATAAAGTTCTTGGCTCATAGCAGGTGCTCCCAAAATATTTGTTCTTTCTTCTAAACCTTGAAGATTCCACCAGTGTTACATTTTAAAACATCTTTTTAAACAATAGAAACCATTGTAAAATTGTCAGGCATTTTGCCCTAGAAGCTGTGAGATTTGCAGGGTGGAATCGGATATCATTTTAATAAGTGCATGAGTTGTGTGGTCCTACTGGTCAGGGAGACTATGGAAAGAAGATAGAATTCCATCAATGTCAAAGGTTAGTGGAGCTAAATGGAAAAGAAATTAATATACCCGGGACAAAGGAAAACGAAGTCAAGCTGAGTTGGCTGCACACTTCCATGACTAGATGGGGCTTAGCAGAGTAAAGTGGATGTACGCAGAAGTGATACACTGAGTTAACATCCTGGACACTGCAGGTCCCCAAAACAGGGTAGGTGCCAGCGGTAAATGGTCACGTAGCTACAGCAGTCTGTACATTCCTGTACAGAAGACCAACAGCTCATAACATTTTAAAGCTCCTGGTGTGGGCTACAAAGAAGGCTGCCAAGAATCCAGGCTAAAATCACAGCTAAAATCCCCAAATTCTCCCAAAATTGCTTGGGGGTGGCACTACTTCCTTAGTGGCTAAGCATCATTAACTCTGGACAGATTTAGAATTAAGAACAGAAATGTTTAGGAGAACCAAACTTAGAATATTAATATTTAGGCATTAAGAAGAAATCTGTGCCTGGAGTTCCTGCTGCGGCACAGTGTGTTAAGAATCCAGCTGCAGCGGCTCTGGTCATTGTGGAGGTGCAGGTTCAATCCCCAGCCCAGCGCAGTGAGTTAAAGGATCCAGTGCTGCTGCAACTGTGGCATAGGTTGCAGCTGTGGCTCCAATTCCAACCCTGGCCCAGGGAACGTTCATATGCTCAGGGGTGGCAAAGAAGAAGAAGAAGGAGGAGGAGGAAGAGGAGGAGGAGGGGGAGAGGCAGGAGGGGGAGGGGAAAGGAGGAGGTGAGTGGGGGGGAGGAGGGGGAGAAGGAGAAATCTGTGTCTGTCTGATAATATAAGTATTTGCAATATTCAAGAGAGTTTGCTTAGACTATTTTAAAACATACCTACACTGAAAATTCCTACTTTAAATGTGTGGTTAATTGATTTAGACCTATATATTTAAGTTTAATTTTTCTGAGTTTATATACAGTTTTGGAACAGTTAGTACTTAAAGATCGCTATATATGTAAGTTTATTTTATTAAATTTATAAGAGTTACTTAAGAATTTTAGAAGGTTTATTTTGTTAAGATACTGAAGGACTTCAAAATGAGTTTAAAATATTTAATTTAAAAGCTGAGGGGCATTAATGTCTATAAATAGGCCTAGTTATTAATCAAATGTCTCCTTAAAAGTAACTGACAACATTTGATAAATATAATAAAATTTGTAAACTGAACTTTAAGGTAAAACTGGGTATATAACATTATAAATTATATAGTAGCTATACAACCTTAATAAATTAGATATTAATTTTTTTTAATTGAAGAAATTCTGAATATTTTTTATTCATAAAATCTGTTTGTGAGGACAAAAAAAAACCCTCCCATTTGGAGAAACAAATAAAATCTTAAGACAAAAATTGTAATAAAGAAAGCAGATACTCTAATTGAACAGGGGGAGAAGCCTGCACCCAGCTTACTGGTCTACCTCTTGACTTCTCTTTCAACTCCAGATATGCAAATCCCATCACCACTGCCATCGCTGTCCCCATCCACACCCTCCTTACTCTCCACCCAGTGGGGACGGGAGCCAAATATCCCCAAGTGTAGGTCAAGGGGGAAGAAAAGCCAGATAACAGATCACTAGCCTTGAATCCACACAGACCCGAGTCATTGAATAACAATCTATCGGAGCTTAGGAAATGCATCTGAATTCTGAGCCTCTGTTTCCTTATTTCTGCAATGGGGATTTTAAAATGCCTACTCCGAAGCTTATTAAGGAAAATACATGTAATCTGTATGCAAATTTGACCACTCGCTGCCAGGGGTGTGGTTGCGAACAAGACACAACTGTGTCCTCAAGAAGAGCTAAGAGGATGGTTGCAAGAATGAATAGGGCTTGACCAGTGCTGCTGCACCTGCAGCTCACACTCACGTGAAGGAAACGCCACTTGCTCGCTATCTGACCACAGGCCCTGAGCCTCCGTGTCCTCTCCTGGAATGGGGAAAACTGACCACCACTGAGCAGCTGAGGAGATCATAGGGGGGTGCGTGTGTGACAACACCTGGCACAGAGCCCAGCACATGAGGGAGAATCTCACCCTACTGCATACTCCTGGCACCACTCCACTGCATGGAACTCCAAGGTGCAGTGCTAATACCAGGTCAACACCTTGTCGACCTCTGAGGATGGAGAGATTTGGGAATTGCTGCCGGTCAGGGAAGCTGGCATGCTCTCCTGCACCCATGACCCTGATTGACTCTGAGGAACCAGTCATTATTCTGGAACAGATAAATCACCATCTGGTTCTACTCAAAGTTTCTCTCCTTTCACCCCCTTAGAAGTTTATATAAAATGCTGCATCTTCACCTGCCCACTGCTCACCCCAGCTCCATTTCTTTCAAAATTTTCTGGTGGAAATCCTAGCCTGTGACCCTCCCATCTGCACTTCATATTTCTGGACCTCTGCATACCTCTTTGTCCACCACGTGCAAGGGGCTGCTCTTGGCCTGATGGCAATGGATCTCAAGGAGTAACGTGATGGCTGGTCAGTCCAGGACTTACACCAAACCTCAGCAAGACACTCCTTCTTAGAGCCCATTCCTGGGTACAAGCTTCTCACCCAAGCAACTGAATTTTGAAGCTTGGGACTCCAGGAACAAAATTCTCAGCAGTCCTTTGTGCCAGAAGCATCTTGCCATGTTCCCCAAGGGGAGGGCAAGGCCCCAAATCATGGACCTATTTGGACTGTAGATGGTCCTAAGTTTTCCATCCTTTTATTCTCCTCTCCTCCTCTCTTATGCACAGAAGGAGTGATTCAATCGCATTCCCAGAAAAGCTGCCCAATATCTAAACCCTCTGAGCCAGGAAACTATTCCCTCTGTCCAAAGAGAGGTCATACAACGGATATTTGCGTGCCGTCTACCTCCAGTCACCCTTTGAGTAACTTCACCCAGAATTTCCTCTAAAGAGTCACTCCCTCTCCACTCTCCATCCACGTGCTTGGGTGAAACTGACTCCAGCCCAGCTGCCAGGGTGAGTCGGGCCAGGGAGAGTGTTTGAGTCAGCTCAGGGTTCCATTAAAAAAAAAACAAAATACCATAGATGGAGTGGCCCAAGCAACAGGACTTTGTTTCTTACAGTTCTGGAAGCTGGGATGTCCAACATCAAAGTGCTGGGCAATTCGGTTCCCACTGAGGGCTCTCTTCCTGGCTTGCAGACGGCCACCTTCTCACCATGTCCTCACAGGACAGAGAGAAGGAGGAAGCTCTCTGGTCTCTACTTCCAGGGGCACCAACCTCCTCATGAGGGCCCCACGCTCACAACCTCATCTAATCTTAACCACCTTCCAAAGACGCCCCCTTCCAAATAGCATCACTTCGGGGGTTCATGATTTAACAAATGAGTTTGGGAGGGGGAAACAATGAGCTTCACACTGCCCTGGCCACGGTGCCTGGTTTAGGGACTAACATGGAACACAGAGCCAATGAGACCAAACACTTGCTTTTTCTCTGGCAGGTCAACACCTCAGAGGATGAGGCCTGAGCTGTAAGCAGGAATCTTGACACCAGAGGACAGAAAAGCTGATGAGAGAGAGAGCGCTAAAGGGTCCTAATGACACCTGATCTAAAGCCAAGCCCACCCTCCCCTTCTATAGGCTTTAAATAAGGCAAAAATAAGCCCTCTTGGCTTAGGCCAGTTTAGGTTATGCTTTTATTCACTGCAACCAAAAAAGCCCTCACTTACGCAGACCTACACCAGTTCACCCAGTGGCATGCTGGAGAGAATGTTCAAGAGCCAGTTGTTAGTTTTAGGGGTTGCGAGAACCAGGCGTTAAACACCCATTATTAATAAGTGAAATATGCAAATTTATCAATTCTATTTTTTTAAGTAATAAATACTCAACACTCATCCCTTCCTCATAAGTTTACTTTGTTTTCAGGTTTTTTTCATCTGCTGTGTCTACATGGTGGGAAAACTACACCACCCAGCATCTCTTCGCAGTTCTGCATTCAGTGGCCTCACTTTGATGGCTTAAAATCGGCTGGAGTAGAAGTATTTTGACCACAAAAACTGACAAACACTGCAAATCAAAGTCTGATTTATTGCCTTGCTGATTGCCTAGACTTGAAAAAGTGATGGGGAGGAGTTCACTTGTGGATCCCAGTGAGTCAAGGCTCTGGCATTGCCACGAGCAGCAGCTTGGGTTGCTGCTGCACCGTGGGTTTGATCCCAGGTCGGGGAACTTCCACATGCCGTGGTTGTGGCCAAAAAAAGAAAGACAGAAAGAGATGGAGAAAGAGTTACTAATGCAGATTATAGTTAAAATGCATAATGTTTACAGACATGAAATTGTGACCAGGACAAAAACTGGAGGAAATACTCTTGCAGCACTGGAAAATTATTATCAAACTAAGCAGAGAATACCTGTGGCCACTGCCATCACCTGGCACCGGGATGAGAACTCAGAATGAACCGGACACAGTCCTACGCACAGAGTGAAGTGCTCAAGGCCAAGGAGCACAGAACACGCAGCAGGAAAAGACCCTGCTGCTATCATCAGGACGTGCATTACTTAATTGTGAAGGCAACCCCAGCACACAGAAAACAGTTGAGTCTCTAAGTTGGGATGATGGATATCTGTTATGCATGCCACCACCTCCCCGTCCACCCCTCTCTGCCCTGAGCCGCGATGCTTTCTGCCCAACAGAGCATTCAGGCAGTCAACACTCACGCGGTGTTCCCCGTGGTAACAGCACTCAGGAGTGCAGACTGTGGGACACCCCAGGTTAAAAGTTCAGAAGAGAAATCAGCCGGAACTGCAGTACTTGAGGAAGGCTCGGTAGACAGAAACTTGAAAAGGGCCTCAAAGGATGAGTAAGAAGCCTGTCAGAATTGCAGATTCCCAGGCCCGACCCTGGAGCTACTGAACGAGACACTCAGGCGCTTCCAGGTGGTGCTGACGTGCGCTGACAGGTGAGAGCCACGGCACTGTGCCCTGCCTCTTCTCTGGCTGCCTTCTGTCACCTGCGCTGGTGCAGTGCACAGGCAAGCTGAACCCTGACCCTTCTTACCCGGGGGAAGAGCAGCTCCGAGATGCCACATAGCTCCCCAGTGCCACAACAATGAGGAAGCTGAGTCTGGGCTGCAGCCAGGTCTCCGGTGCCAGGGCACTGTTATTTCCATCAGCCCCAGGGCAAGAAAGCCAGTGGTAGCAGGATTCCTCCAGCCCTGCTCCCAGTTTCCCCTCTCACCTTCCCAAGGAGTTGGCCAGCCTCCTGAAATGGGCTGCAAAGAAGAGGCCAGTGGGGCGATGACAGCTGGCTGACAGAGGCGGGTGAGAGGGCCTCTGCAGGCCCCCACCAGTAACACAGGCAAAGGTCTGGGCAGGGGCCCCACCATTCCCTTCCTCCATCTTTCCCTGCAAGGACGGACCGTGAACCCACTCAGGCCCAAGGACCCCAAAGCCCCGGCTCATCAGATGCCATAGCCCAGAGATGGCCAGTGGCAAGAAGGCAGAAACGCAGCCTCCAGTGAACCCCGGGAACACAGCCACCAGCATTGGTCCAGGATCTAGCTCCTCGTGCCAAAGCCTCCCAGGAAGAAACCATCGGGGTTTAAAGAGAAGCCATCTGCAACCAAGGCCGAGGTGACGGGTCAGGCTGGGGTAGTGGAGAGGACAAGGTTCTCAAGCCAGGCATAGGCTTGGAAATCCATCCCATTGCTGAAGAGCATGGCAAACCACGTTCCTCACCTCCTCCGAGAACTGGCGGGAAAGCCAGAGGCTGCGGGAATGAACTGAAATAACACAGGCAAAGGTCCTGGCAGGGGCCCTGCCATTCCCTCCTCTGTCCCTCCCTGCGGGAGTCCCCTTTCTCCATCTCCATGGATCCCGGGAAGGGGCTGCCAGAGTGGCTGACGAACCAGGCTAAAGGGAAGTAACTCTGCCCAAGGCAGAGAGAGCGTCTAAAAGTCCCTTCTCACATTCAGTCATAAGTCTGTCCTGGTCAAAACTGTGTCTGCGGGCTGTTACTCCGCTAGGACTGGCTTTACCAGCATTCAGCCCTTGGCACGCTCAGTAATGAGCTGCTCTAGAACTTATGCAATACCGGGCCTGCAATTCTCCAGAATTCCCCAATTATCTGCAATTAACCAGGACTTCTCAGAAATCAGTAATTCTCTGGCAAACGGCACACACAGGCCAAATCCAGTCAAGGGCCTGTTTTTGTAGGTAAGTTTTAATGGGATGCAGCCAGGCTCGTTCATCCACCTGTGGTCTCTGGCTGCATCCACGCTACTAATGCAGAGCTGGACGGCAAAGGCTCAACCACATACTTACTACCCGGCCCTTTACAGGACAGTTTACCAAGCCCTGCTCCAAAAGAAAGCACCGCTCCATCTAACGGTTGTGGTTTGAGCTCTTCAAAAGGCAGACTCTGAGTGCAGAGTTCAGTGTTAAACAGGGAACACCTCTAGGGCCCCCACCTCTGGAAGGTGACAAAGGAAGCAGGAGTGGGCCTGGGGAGGGATCAGACTACAGTGCAGATCCCCAGCCTCAGGCCGGCTCCATGGGAAATGCTGGAGCCAACAGCCCCCCACAGTGGTCTTGAATTATACTCTGCCTTGATCAGCAGTTGGAAGTGCGCCACCCCCAGAACGGCCTGACCCGGGGCGAGGCAGCTCCCTGAGGGGCTGACTGCTGACAATACTCCCAGCACCCGGGCAACAAACCCTCCCTCCCAAGGGACCTGGGCAGCGCACCTCTAGGCCCACCACACTCACCCTCTTTAAGCCCCCCACCACCTTCCAGGGGTGCACCCAGAGGGGACTCCGCTGAGTCATCCCAACCCCCTGAGCACGCGGGTCATCATGGATGGCACACGAGGGTCAAAGTGGACACACTATTTTCAGAATAACAACTAGGACATCATCTTAAAGGCAGTCCCAATTATATGCCTGACACAATTTTACGTCCATAAGTTTCATCAGAAATCATCAACAGAGAAACAGGCTATGAGTGCGGTGCATGCCATTCATAGGAAAAGTGGACTTTCTGTTTCTTTTTTTTTTGGTCTTCTTAGGGCTGCACCTGCGGCCTATAGAGGTTCCCAGGCTGGGGTTGAACCAGAGCTGTAGCTGCCGGCCTGCGCCACAGCCACAGCGACACCAGATCCAAGCCGCATCTGTGACCTACACCACAGCTCACGGCAATGCCAGATCCCTAACCCACTAGCAAGGCCAAGGATCGAATCCGCGTCCTCATGGATGCTAGTCAGGTTCGTTACCGCTAAGCCTTGACAGGAACCCCCTGGACTTTCTATTTCTACAGAATCACACCAAGATTTTTTGATGGAATGATGGGTGAGATCCAAGATATGTAACATATATGATATAAAATGTTTTATATAAAAGATATAAAGGGAGAGATAGGGTACAAAAATGTTGATACTCTTGGTACAGTAGCAAGAGATTCTGAGTCTAGAGATGAGGTTCCGTCCCCCGCCTGCCACTGACCGTGGACAATGCCTTCACCCTCCCAGTGTCCAACCCTGCCTACCTCACAGGGTTGTCATAGAAACAGATGAAATGATATATGTGAAACGGTGATGATATCTGTAAAGTGCTCAAAAAAATATTTCAATGTCTACACTGGTGTCTGGAATACCTTAATCACTCTCTCTCTCTCTCTCTTTTTATTTTTTGTCTTTTTTGTCATTTTAGGGCCACACCCATGGCATATGGAGGTTCCCAGGCTAGGGGTCTAACAGGAGCTGTAGCCGCCGGCCTACGCCACAGCCACAGCAATGCCAGATCTGAGCTGCGTCTGCAACCTACACCACAGCTCATGGCAACACCAGATCCTTAACCCACTGAGCGAGGCCAGGGATCAAACCCACAACCTCATGGTTTCCTAGTCGGACTCGTTTCCACTGCGCCAAGATGAGAACTCCCTTAATCACTCTCTTGAAGTTCTTAATGTTACATATTCGACTATGTAGTAGTTCTAATTCTTTTTTTGTCTTTTTTCTGGGGGGGGCATACCTGTGGCATATGCAAATTCCCAGGCTAGGGGTTTAATCAGCGCTGTAGCTGCTGCCCTGCGCCACAGCCACAGCAACACCAGATCCGAGCCACATCTGCGACCTACACCCCAATTCACGGCAGCGACAGGTCCTTTAACCCACTGAGCGAGACCAGGGACTGAATCCGAGTCCTCATGGATACTAGTCAGGTTTGTTACTGCTGAGTCATGGCCGGAACTCCTAGTTTTACTTCTTTTCCTGGTCTTACCAAGTATAAAATGAACACTGCATCATACGCAAAAAAAAAAAGGTATTTTAAGATATCTTTATATGTTCTTTACCTATGTATATACATACACGCACACACACATAAATATACAAACACCTACCCCAAACACTATTTCCCTCCTGAGATAGTGAATATTCCCAACCCTTGGCTGAAGATGTTGGAGAAAATGTCAGTGAATATTCAGAGTCCCGCCACCTACCGTTCCGTTCCCAGTGACATCACATGAGATCTCACCAACTCCTGGGAGGCCATTTTTCTGCCCCAGACTTTGGCCAGCAGGGTCCCCCTGAGCTCTAAGCCATCGGGTAATGATGCTGAAGTCCGAGGTTTGACTTCACTCTGTCTTGTGTCCCAGGTGGCACATCTCTCCATGGCTCATTATCTTCTCTGCATTTCTTTTCTTTCAAACGATCTCTTCGCTCCACGGATACACCCATCCAGATCATGCATATCACTAATTTCTGCATTAGCCACGGGAAAAGAGCACCACGGTAACAGGATAAGCACCATTACTCAGGCTCTGCCCCTTCTATCCAATCTGTCCAAATCTCCAGTTTTTATTCAGAGTCCCTCACAACTGGTCACGGGAGTTCTTCGGAAGTGCCTGCATGTTTCCATATTTCCCAGCTCGCCCGGCTGCCACGGGGTCCCTGCTGTCTGCTTTCTCTTCGGCTTTAAGCTTGCCAAGCTCTGTGAAGGTGGCGTTTCTCTTGGCTTTGACAAAGCTCTTCCCGCCACCAGGAGGGCGTAGAGGTCAGTGGTGCTGCAGCGGGTCTGGGGAGAGTCCCCCTCCCACCTGGGTACCAAAGCAGGAGTATTTGCCCCTCCCCAGCCTCTTAAAACTCTCACGCACACCTTTCCACTTTCTCTCACTCTAAGTGCCCCCCTCCACTCACCTTAGCACTCAGCGCCAGGTCCTAGGATTGAAGGGACTCCATCCAGTTTTTTATTTTTAGGGATTTTGGAATGATTAATGGAGAGGATGAGGAGGGCCTGGCTATGATGTACATGTGAGTCCTCTTCTATTACATTCCCTTGAAGTGTCTAAATGCTCACAGATCCTACCTAGCTCGTCATGAGCCTGCCAAGGCTTTGTGACTATTCTGGGTGTGTACCAGCTTTGGTTTTGAAACATAATGCAAAAAACAAACTTTTGCTTCTGAAAGCAAATATTCTTCAACACCAAATATGATCTTTGCACTTTTCAAACAATAAGGCTGGGATAAGAAAATCAGAACTAGGGCCAACTATAACAGGTGCTAATAAAATTTTTCCATAAACCATTGTGTCGGTATAATCCCTACTCTGACCTGGAACGCTTTAGCCATTTTAATGCCAGCTCTCCTTGGATTATCTACTCCAGGTTAAATATTCCCTAGCAGATTGCTGATTCTGTGCAACTGGAGAGAAGTTCTGTGGGGATTATTCTAAAATTGCACAAGGATTTCTCTGACAATCTAAACAAACCAAGTTTCCAAAATTATGATCCAATAAACTACTTGGCCGAGAGACATCTTCACAGTTTAATACAGTTTTTACTTTCTATATTTATTTCATTATTATTAAAGTATAGTTATTTACAGTGTTGCATCAATTTCTGCTGTATAGCACAGTGACCCAGGCGTACGTACATACACATTTTTTTTCTCATTCTGTCTTCCACCATATTCTGTCCCAAGAGACTGGATATGGTTCTCTGTGCTATACAGTAAGGCTTCATTGCTTTCCATTCTAAATGTAATAATTTACATCTACCAACCTCAAACTCCCAGTCCAGCCCACTCCCTCCCTCCTCCCCCTTGGCAACCACAAGTCTATCCTCTGTGTCTGTGAGTCTGTTTCTGCTGTGTAGATAAGTTCATTTGTGCCGTATTTTAGATTCCACGTATAAATGATATTGTACGGTATCTGCCTTTCTCTTTCTGACTTATTTCACTTAGTATGAGAATCTCTAGCTTCATCCACGTTGCTGCAAATGGCATTGTTTCATCCTTTTCGTGGCTGAGTAGTATTCCATGTGTATATGTATCACATCTTAATCCATTCATGTCGATGGACAAGGTTGTTTTCTTGTCTTGGCTATTATGAACAGTGCTGCAATGAACATGTGGATGCATGTATCTTTTCAATAGTATCTTGTTATAGTTTTGTCCAGATATATGCCCAGGAGTAGGACTGTTGGATCATATGGTAGTTCTAGTTTTAGTTTTCTGAGGGCATACTGTTTTCCATAGTGGTTGTACTAGCTTACATTCCCACCAACAACGTAGGAGGGTCTCCTTTTCTCCACACCCTCTTTTGTAATTTGTAGACATTTTAACCATGGCCATTCTGACCAGTGTGAGGTGGTACCTCACTGCAGTTTTGATTTGTATTTCTCTAGTAATTAGTGATGGTGAGCATTTATTTCATGTCCCTGTTGGCCATCTGTATGTCTTCTTTGGAGAAATGTCTACTTAGGTCTTCTGCCCATTTTTCACCCTCCATTTCTCCTCACAGTGATGGGGGCCTTGTCCATGGGCCAAGCTCGCTCACCTGGGCTCCTTCTGGGTCCCTGCTGCCACATGTCCCATATGCCCACCCAACCAACAAACCCTAGTTGAGCAACTGCACAGGCCACCCAGTGTCAGACCCTGACACCTTAGCGCTACTCCTGGGGCCTTGTCCTTTACCTGGGTGTTCACTCACTCAGCGAGTACACTCAGCACCTTCCATGCGTGAGATATGAAGCTCTGGGCGGCAGGAGATGAGGACATGACTGCTACCCCCAGAGGTCTCACAGTCCAGTAGCAGGAAGTTCACAAGTATCCACAACACAAAGTGAAATACCGTAAGCGCTAAAAGAGAGGTATGAAGTGTTTTTGGTATTTAGAAGAAGAAAAGTGCATTTATTAAGCACTTTTTACAGTCCAGTCACTGAAATATTAGAAAATATATGTACATATATATCAAAACACACATACACACATTCTATGTGTACACATACATACACATATCTATGTTTATATTACTATAACTATTATATACGATTATATACTTATATATTATATAATTGATATAGTTAATATAAAATATGGATATGTATAATATTCTATAGTATATTATGTAACATTATAATGGATATGTCTATAATAGTATGTAATATTATACACATATCCATATTACATATATGTCATAGTGTATATACATATTTTTCATACATAGCATACATATATTTATATTTGTTCCTATAACAAATATTCATATATATTATAAATATATTTATATTATTATAAATATTATATATAATTATGTTATAATGTATGTGATATAATGTAATATTATATACATATCCATATTATATAGACATCATAGTGTATATACGTAGTTTTTCACTTAAAGTCTCTAAACAGGTGAGCAAGCTACATTTCAGAGAGATTCAGTAACCTGTTCAGAGAGTGATCTTTGCCCATGGGAGGGTCTGGAAAGTTTTAATAAAAGATGTACCATTTCAGCTGGCTTTTGACAGTTTGGTGGAATTTCGATTTCTACTTATGATGTTTAGTTACAAAAGCAACACGTTCATTGCAGAAATTTGGGGAGAGGGGCTCACCTGTGGCATGCAGATGTTCCCAGGCCAGAGACTGACCACTGCATGACCAGAGCTCCAGCAGTGACAATGCTGGATCCTTAACTCCCTGTGCCACAGGAAAACTCCCAGAAAATTTTAAAATATAGAAAAGCACAAGGATGCAATTTTTTTTAAAAAAATCCCATAAATCCCACCTCAATACAAAAACATTATTAAACTTTTGGTGCAGATCTTCATAAACTTTTTTCTACTAATCACCTCATCTGAAAGAACAATTGGGACCATACTGTTGAGTCGGATGCCTTTTCATAAATGTTATTTCATTTAATCCGCACAAGAGCCCTGCAAAGCAAGATGTACTATCAATCCCCTTTTATAAGAATAACTCAAGGGACAGAACGATTAGCCTGTCCAAGTCACGTGACAGAGCCAAAATGCACACCCGAATGTTTTCCTCCAGAGCCCATGTTCCCCTCCCTCCCGACTGTCACCTGGACAAGAGGCTGAGCCCTGGAGACCGCAGGGCAGGAGGGAAGGGTCACTGAGAGGGACTTTGACGCGTTAGACTCGGTGACTGCTTCTATCCAGGGCATAAAGGAAAGGGAGATCTTTAAACATGACCCCAAATTTTCCAGCCTGGGCAGCTGGTAGCATGACGAGTCCACACATGATACCAGTTCCATAATCTGCGGATAAGACATGAAACTGCTACTCAGCACAGTGTTCCCTCAACTCAGACACACCCTCGCTCAGACGGGGTCCTCTGTGCACGGTGTGACCCGGGAGGTCTTACCAAATCTACAATCCAGGTCACCAAGGGGACCTGGCTCTGGCTGACCTCTGTGGGAGCCAGCGTGGGGGCTGGAGCAGCTCCTGCAAGCCCAGGGCTCCCCACACCGTCCTCTCCCACGGGGTGCTTCTGTGACCAGCCGGGCATCGGAACAGGCGACAGGCTCCAGCGCACTCGGGCAGAACGGCCCTCTCCCTCTCCACACCAAGTGGACATCGTTCTGCCCTCGCAGGGATGGGAACAACAGGGTTTTGCCAAAAAAAAAAAAAAAAAGAGAGAGAGAGAAATCAAACTTAAAATTTACTTCTTCCCTGAGCTGCATGTTCCTGGCTTGATTGAGGTCACTTACATAACAGTGATATTATTTGTTAGAACAGCACGGAGAGTGTCAGGAAAGGCCAGACATGCCGGCCTGGGATCTGGTCCCCTAGAGTTCTGACACTGACAGAAAGGGAAGGAAGAGGGGCACGGGGGAGGCAGGAATATCTTGAGATGCCAGCCTCCAACTCTTGAGTCACGCCCTGTCCCCACCCCAGACAACAGGGTAGGAGGTGCTTTGAGACAAAGAGGGAAGAGCAGACACGTGTCCTGGGACCCTTGGGATCCCCAAACCCTTTGAAGCTCTGTCTGACAAGTTCATCTTTCACAAGGAAAACAGTGATTCCCAGGACAAAGAGTTCAGGTTCACTCCCGGCTAAGTACACCCAGCCCCACCATCCACATCCCCAGAGCCCACGATAATTTGTTTCAAAGCTTTACCCTCTCAGGTTGTCCAACCCTTGTCACCTTCAAGAACTTCACTCTGGAACTAATGTTTCCGTAATTGTTAGTACATTCTGGTTTTTTTCTTTCTGGAAGCTGCTCTCCATTTCTGGAAGACATCTGACTCAGAAAACTTGGCAACAAAGTCAGATTCTCTCCAAGTCCACCCCGCCCCCCGCCCCGCCCAGTGTGAGACTCCTTGTAATCCTTTCGCTAATGCACATCACAGCTCAGGTTCTCAGGTGATTCCAAGAGAAGGCCAGATCTTTTCAAATATGTTACAGGGAGCCTTCTGCTGGCCTCCCTCCTCCTCTCAATCTCTCCAGTTTCTGGTCTTTAGCTCTTTTTTCTACATTTTATCACATTGTAGCCAACCACTGTGTCCGCTCACATACTGGGTAGCAAACACCCAATAAATGTCGATGAATGGGGTCCTTGTGAATGAATCCTTCCCTTCTGTTCCTTTTTCAGTCTTTTTCTTTGCATTTGCTCCTCACCGACTCCATATTCTATGGGCTTCTGAGGTCTCCACCTGCTCCCTGAGACTTTGCAATTTGCCCCTTACCTGTACTGTGTCTACTCCTCTTGATCAAAAAGTTCTCATCCAGGACAAACTTCATTGCTTCCACAACAATGAAAGCTCCTATCTCCTTTTTCATTTAATAGGAAATATTTATTGACTACCTACTACATCCCAGGCAGTGTTCTAACGCAACAGATAAACTCCCAGCCCCGTGGAGGTTACATTCTAGAGGCGAGAGACCAACAACAGACAAAGAGATAAACCAATACATAATATTCTCTAAGAAAGTAAAGCAGGACCATGGGATAGAGTGATGGGGGAATAGCTAGCCTGTTCCAAGCTTTAACGAGAACCGTCATTTGTTGTCCTTGTGTTTATCATATGCTTAAGCCGCTCCCTCCTTTGGTGATGGATGGGGATGCACTGAAAGAGCAGATCTGCAACATCTGCTCGGTCAACCAGCCCTCCAGTGGGAAGAGTAATGGTGAGCATTCAACCAGACAGGGGATCCTTATAAAGAGCCTACTGCACTGCCTGGTACACAAAGCCACTAAATAAATGGCAGCTGGAAAAATGAAGAGGTGGGAGGAGCCGCCATCAGCAAAGGTCATGTCATCTGCTCTAGTTTAAGTTTACTCTGCAACTCACTGGTACTTTCTTCAGGCAGCCCACAGCTTTATGAGCAACTGACCCTTGAACTGAAGAACTGCTCTTGGCTGAAGGCTACATGATAAATACAAGGGACAGGTCAGAAAGGAAGGCAGGTTGAACTGAGGTGTAACCCATGGGTCAACCTGGACCATGGGGCCCTGAAGCCAAGGGAGAAATTACCCAACTTCTGTACTTAAGTCAGGGGAGTGCACGGTTCCTCAGATGCTGCCCAGCTGGACAGAGCCTCAGACACCACAGCAGTGACACATTCGGATCTCCCTCTCTTTCCCCGTTCAGTCTCCTGGTCCCAGCCCAACTCCTGCTCACTGATACCGCTTCCTACAGAAACTATCTTCATAAGGTTCTCAGACCAGCCAGAAGTGAGGCTGAGACAGTCACGCTATCTACAGTCTAGTCTTTCCTTGTAGATTCTATCTCATAACATTCATATAAATATTGGAGGACTGTAGTGAACTTCTGTATTTTAGAAAGCAGATTGTCCTTAATTCTGGAAGCAACATTTTGATGAACTTTTTAGTAATGCTCAGGCTTCTCTATACACACACACACACACACACACATAAATATACATACATGTATACACATATACACACACACAAATGCTTCAGATTGAGATGCTGAGATGCTACTCTGGGCATATAAATTGAGTAAAGCTCTAAGAATTATTGACTGATAGTATCAGATTTTTTTTTTCTAAATCTAGATTTAAGCTGTCTTATATGGAAACATTTTTTATTTGTGCTTGGAAAGAAACAGAAAGACAACAGCATGGAGAAGCAACAAGAGAGCAAGGAGTGATCCTCGGAAGTGGGGCACTGTCTCAGAGCCAGACTATCAATTTGCCTGACTGGCATGGGAGGATTTGGGGAATAGCTTCCTTAGAGGCTTCCAAAAATTACTTGAGGAGGAAAACCTAATAAAATTCTGAACTCCTTGATGGCAGTAGAATGGAGACTTGGACGATGTCATTTGGGTATTAATAACTTCTGAAGGATAGTGAAGATGGGAGCATCTTAATGACCAATGGTTCCCAATACTCATGCACATCTCTCTCTACAAACTCTTCTCTCTTCCTCATGAGGACAAGAGATATCTAAGATCTACTGATGTAGCATGTGTACCACCATGTCTGATGCTCTGTAGGTACCTGGTAAATATTTATTGAGTAAATGAAGAAAAAGACCAACTTCTATCACCCAATACAAGATTAGCTGGATACTGAATAAGAAGGATGAAAAGGAGAAAAAAAGGAATTGCATTCAAACTACTACTCAATTTCTTTTCTAGCATTTCTCAGTGGGCTCTGATAACTATTAGCTGCTTGGTATGTAAATAGATGGTGCTGTGGAGACAGGTGATGGAAGAAGATATGTGTTAAATATGTTTGGCAATATTAGTTTATAAAGCAAAAAGGACTTGGTCATTGTTAGTTTTTTTTTTTTTTTTAATGGTCATACCCGCAGCATACATAAGTTCCTGTGCCAGGGATTGAAGCCGAGCTGCAACTGCAAACTATGCTATAGCTGCAGCAACACCAAATCTTTAACTCACTGTGCTGGGGAGGGGAATGAACCTGCACCTCTGCAGCAACCTGAGCAATTAAAGGTGGATTCTTAACCCACTGTGCCACGGAGGGAACTCCGGGTTGTATTTTTTTAACTATAGGAATTATCAGCTTTTTTTTTGTCTTTTTTGCCTTTTCTAGGGCCATACCCACGGCATATGGAGGTTCCCAGGCCAGGGGTCTAATCAGAGCTGTAGCCACCAGCCTATGCCACGGCCACAGCAACATGGGATCTGAGCTGCGTCTGCAACCTACACCATAGCTCACAGCACCCTGTATCCTTAACCCACTGAGTGATGCCAGGGATTGAACCCGCAACCTCATGGTTCCTAGTCGGATTTGTTAACCACTGAGCCATCACAGGAACTCCGGAATTCCCAGCTTTTAGTGTGTGATCTATATAAAGAGAATATACACCATAAACTACTAGTGTTTTCATATGTATTTAATTATTAAATTTTTTTTTTTTTTGGTATCTTGTGAGATCGTGTTTCTTGGGTATATAATTCCCTAGAACACACTTTGGGAAATGATGGTTTAGCATCACCGAATTTCTTTTTGGCTTTGATTCGTGTGTTTGTCCCTGGCCATCACATAGTCCTCAGAGATGTTTCTGTACTCACCCTCTTTATAAAGCTTCTTGTGTGTGTGGCAATCACTGAATGTTCTCAAGCATCCTCCTTATTTCTGCATCCCAACTTTAAAGTTTAATTTAGGCATAGACCTCAAGCAGGCCTACCATAATCTTCTCAGAGATCTTAATTCTTTTCCAAGAGTCTTACGGAGTCCCTCAACTTTATAACCTATAAAAGAAGTTGTTATCTACCCATTTATGGATCAAAAAATATGCACGAAGTTCTTCTTACGTGCAAGGCACCAGGGGGATAAACAGTTACATGACACGGATCCTGCGCAAAGAGTATATAGTGTGAAACTAACTTTAAGATGAATAAGCTTGGGAATAAAATAAACCTGATTTTGTGATCGCGGGTAAGTCACTGAACATGTCTATCTGTCCACAGCTGTAAAATGGGGATAATTACATCACTTTCCACTTTTGTTGTGTTGCTCAAATATGATAAAAAGTGTGCAAAAATATCCATCACAGAGAAGATTCTAGCACTAGAACCTTAATAGCGTTATAAGAAAACCCTTTAGAATCTACACAGCAGGTTTACCCAGACACAGGCCTTGTCCTTAGCTCCTTCACTGAAACCTCCAGAAGCTTCCCAGTCACTGACCTTTGAGCATGTATAAGGAAACAGGGCTCGCTGTCTGCCCCTCTGTACACGCTCTTCCCCTTACACCGCTTGCTAGCTGAGGCAACAGTGAACCAAAGAGAAGGTCACCGTAGCCAAGTCTAGCTAGTTGGTCTCTCTAATCCTCCAGTCTGGCCCGCCCTTTGTGGTCTGGCATGGTTCTCACAGATCCTTGCAACAAATGTTCACAGTATTAATAGAGTATTTTTTGTCATTATCTACTTTTGACAAATGAGTAAACTCAGGCTCTGAAAAAATAAATGTCTTGGCCAAGATCACCCTGTTAATAAGTGGCAAAACTAAGGGGACTATTTTACAAGGCCAGTAACCCAAAAATAACAAGACAAAAGATGGAAGGTGAGGAGGCTGCTCTCCAGGCAAGGGATAAGTGGGGCCATTGCTAGGATGGAATGGAGAAGCCAGGTAAAGGTGAAGACAAGTAAAGGACAGGTACAAAAGACAATAAGAAAGTAAAGCTGCCATTTGGGGCAGTGCAAGGACCTGGAAATCCTACAGTATCTGTCAATTTCCAGCCGTTTCCCAATTCCCCCCTTCCTCACCCCCCCCCCTCAAAGAAAAGCACATCATAACTGACAAAAGTACACATACATGCACACACGCATCCAGCTTTGTCTCAGTCTCCCACTGCTAAATACAGCTTCAGTTATACAGATCTGTACACAATCTCTGCATCCAAAGAGTTAAAAATCTCAATGAGAGACAAGAGAGACCACAGAAAGAATATAACACCAAAGGTTCTATCACATTCAGGTCATTTAGATTCCAAGGTTAATTTTGCCATTGAGCAGTAAGGGGACCTTGGGCAGATCGCAGAACTTCCTCTGATCACATTTTCTTCATCCATCGCTCATGCATTCACACAATCCATAAATATTTTTCGGTTGCTTACTAGGTGCCAAGCACTGTGGTTGGCACTGAGGAAGACAGTGTCCCCGAAGCCACGCTGGTGAAAGGCAAATATCCAGACAATTTTGATTCCACAGCAGATTCTTTCCTCTGCTCCCTCACCAGTCAATCACCTCCAACGCAGAGCCTGAATCACTTATCTCCCAGCCTCTCTCCACTACCATCCTGGGCAAAGCCACAGCTCACCGATATGTGCGCCATTCCTGGGATGAACCCAGGCTTGATGGACTCCATCACCCAGCCTGGTGAATCAGGGGAGGGCTCAGGGTTGTTGGACATTCTTTCTTGGAGCCCTACCTGCTGGAAGAGTGAGACCAAGTATCTAGGGCAACAAGGATCTTGTGTGCAAAGACCAGGAGGGCTGGAGCCTTAAGAAGGACACCTTGAGATGTCTGAACATGATATTTGCATTCCAGAGAAACTACAAATTATTAAAAATCACATTATGCACATAACTGCTTCAAAAGCAGGGGAAGTTAGAAGCCAGAGTCACAATAACAAAGTTATGTTTCCTGCAGGAATTTAAATAATAAAAGTGTTTTTTTTCTAATAGTTCTAAGCATTTAGCCATAAAACCAGTACATCATTGAGCACATCCAGCCTTTGATGATTCTGGCTTTTCCGCTCAAGGGGAATAATAGCTCCTCTTTTTCTCTTCCTCCCAGAACTCTCAGATCACAGCTTTTTGTCATTCTTTTGTATGGAAAAGAAAACACAAATCTTTCATACAAAGCACAGGTTGGCACCTCCCCCATACAAATCCAGCTCCCCAGCAGATAAGGAAACTTGCCTGTTTCCCGGTCTGTAAAACGAGGAGATGTAATGGGACCCACTTCCAAGAGTAATAATAGGATTGCAGCAGCTGATATGTGTAATGTGCTTGGAGCAGTGTGCAGCCCTCCACGTGTACTGTACAAGTGGTGTTAAATTACAGTAATTGCAAGATAGATAAGTTGTTCCATCTAATTCTGTTGTGAAAATACTTGATGTAGGAGAACTATGTTGAAAGCAAAGAAAGGGGATGAGTAGGAGCGGGATCTATCACAGTCCAACACTCAAGCTACATAAAAAGGCATCTGAGAGAGCCCCTTCAGCAATAGTCTATCAGATCAAATATGTGTGCCTCTGAGCAAACATGCCACGTGCACACACGCCTATCTCTACACCCGGCTTGTGCGTGCCCTGAACTGCTCCACTTTAGAACCAGGGTCTGAATCAGAGGCGAAAACAAGACATGAATTAATTGTGCCCTACTTCTCTCTAGAATAACACACAAGAGGTTATAAACCTCAAATTGGGAACAGTCCCAGAATTTGGTCAGCAAATTGAAAACAATGAGAACATAAAATGACTGAGCTTCACCATCTGCAGAAATAAACCACTGAGGAGACGGTTGTAAATGTGCTGCTGGTAGGAGCAGGGCTTCTCCCCATTTTCTGTCCAGGGGAACAGGAGGCCTTATAAATTCAATTAAGGGCACCAGTCTCCCCCAAGTCCCGTCAGAGTGACTCCAGGCTGACTCCCCGAGAACACAGGTTGGAATGTGTTTTATTTACACTAACCTACTCAGTTGAATTTCAATGAGTCTGATGTTGTGTTGCGCTGTCATAACACAGGGTGAGGGTCCGCAGGAGTCAGGAACCAAGAGCGTAGCAAGTGTTGAGACCCTCGGGCGGAGGGGCGGAGGGGGGGGTCTCCGCTACCGGCTGAGGTTCTATTTCTACGACATCAGACCTGTCAGGTGAAAGCAACCTTCCAAGTTGTGAACTTGGAGGGCACAGGGTAGCAAGCACCTGACATTGAATCAGAAATTCATTGTCTCATTCCAAGACCTCAGAGTCCGTGCCTCCCTGTCCTCGGTGGCATGCCTTCCGAACCTTCACGCAGTTCTCTCTACCTAGAACCTCACCCGTGTACAGCAGCAAATTCAGTCGGTAAAAGAGCCAATCCTGCTGCCTGGGTTTGAATCCTGGGTCTAGTCTTTACCTGCTGAAGACTTTGAGCAAATCTAGCAAGCTAGTTCCTACGCCTCGCTGACAAGGATGACAACAGCGCCTCCCTCATAGGTTGTTGGGGGAGATTATATTAGACTAATCCAGAAAAAAAAAAAAGCTTTCTACTGTGTGCCCAATAAATGCCTGCCATTTTGCTTGTCGGTTATGGCTGGTCATTGTACTGTTCTCGCTGGTCTGGTTACACCCTGACTCGTCATCATCATCCCACGGGAACACCTTGGGGAAACCCCTGGAATCAAGTTTTAGATCTGAAAGTTTGTTTTTTGGTTTTATTTTGTTTTGCTTTGTTGGTTTTTGTTTTGTTTTGTTTGTGTTTTTGTTTGTTTGCTTTTTAAGGCTGAACCCGAGGCATATGGAAGTTCCCAGGTTAGGGGTCAAACTGGAGCTGTAGCCATCGGCCTACACCACAGCCACAGCAATGTCAGATCCAAGCCATGTCTGCAACCTATATCACAGCTCACGGCGACGCCGGATCCTTAATGTACACTGAGAGAGGCCAGGGATCAAACCTGCGACCTCACAGATACTGGTCAGATTCGTTTCCGCTGAGCCACGCACGACTAGGAACTCCCTCGATCTGAAAGATTAACCAGGCAATGCTTCTCGAGTGAGCCCAGCAAAGGTCCGCTCTCCGGCTTCACGACACTCTTTTCGATGTTAGGAATGATCATGTCCGGCCAGAAAGAAATAAACGTTTGAATTAATGCGTGACTGTACTAAATGGAACATCCGACGGTACAGAACTATCTACAACTGCCTCTCGGGGGCTCAGGCGCAGTCCATGGTTCCCTACCATGAAACCCCTTAGCAGGGGATGTTACAGTCGGCCAGGGCCTGGGAGGTAAGCTCAGTTTCCGACTCTAATTTACCGTTGACACAGAGGAAACAGCTTTCTCTTTTCTGATTCACTGCCAGATGCTTGCTGCCCTGCGCCCTCCAAGCTCACAAACCACCGACGATACAGCAGAACTGCAAAAAGAACTGCTGAGCCATGGCCTTGAGTACAGCGACTCCAATCTACGTTCAAGCCATGGCCTTGAGTTCAGAGTTCAGAGTGACCGCAGGCCAGCCGTGAACCTCTGCCTGGGCCTCTGTCCCCAGTCTCATAAATGGGGAACGGGGTCACCCGGCCATTTCTGCCGCTCCAGGCTGTTGGGCAGATGGCACGAAATGGGACGTCAGGGCAAACTTTCCAAAGGAGGTTGTAATCATGCCTAGAGAAGCATGCTAAGGTCAATGGCATTAGACTAGGGGTGGAAACGGGGAGAGCCACAGGTCACAGGAGGACGGAGGACGAAGAAAGCCTTCTGGAGGAACAACAGCCAATTCACACATTCTGCCTCCTTCCCCCACCTTCTGTGCCCCCAACCGTTCTTAACACATTCAAGAAAGGAGAGCTGAGAATGAGGGCCAGAGCTTTGCTTGGAAAAGCAGGTGATAAATCATAAAGCCATCAATCCGTTGCAAGGAATGGGAAACACATGGCAGGTCGTTCTAATTAACTATTGGACGCGCTGCATCTCGTTGGGGTGTTGTTCCCATGTTTTACAGGTGACGTGTCCCTGGCCGCTCTCTCACCATGGTAACGCAAGTTTACCGGAAAGGAGAAAAGTCTGCGTCGGAGAGAGCTAAGCAGTCTGATACACTCGAGCTAACCACAATCGCTGGTGAAAAAGCAGCAGCCGCGGCCAAGTATGCCTCCCCCCCACACACCCCTGGAGAGCTGTTCCCTGCCTCTCCCCTTCTTACACCCTCCTCTGTCTCCTCCGCCTCCCTGAAAACCCCTTTTCTGTGTATGTGGTTCTCGCCGGCCAGAGAGAGAGGGAAAGAACAAGTGAATGAGTCCACATGTGTCTCCACAAATACCTGCTTCTCTGAGCACCGTGAGGTGAGGCCTTGCCAGCTTTGATCTTTGTTACAGACAATGGCAGTCCAGTAAAGTTGGGTGTTTTCTTTTTTTTGATTCTTTGCTTTTTTTTTTTTAATGATGTGTATTTTTTCCCATGATAGTTGGTAAGCCCAGTAAAGTTTTTTGAATGAGTGTGGGAATGAATGAATGAATGAATGAATGAATGAATGAAGGCATTCAGCTCCTCCTTCCTGTTGCTCTGGACTGTGGATTTTAACACAGTAGCCCTGTTTGAGAGAGGCAGCACAGCCAGTCATGAAGCTACTGGCCCAAGAATCGGAGGACCAGGCGTCCCTTTCAACCTTGCCTCTACCATCCTGTGCGGGCCACAAGTTAACCACTCGCATCTCCTCTCTGAGCCTTATTTCCTTCTGCTAAAAACAAGGACATCAAGCAAGAAATTTTTAAAAAGCCTCTTCAGTTCTAATCTTCTCTGAGTGTTTTACCAAAGTCCCTTCAGGGAAATAACCAGCCCTTTTTGGGTGAACAACCCAGGCCTAGGCTCTCTTTTCAGACTCCAGAAATGGGCCAAGCTCGATGAAAGGCAGAGTGTCTGCTTTGTCTGCACAGCTTTCACAGGTTTACACCAACTAAGTTGGGAAGGTGAAGCCAGAAACAGGCTCAACGGAATAATCTGAAGACCAGACCCAGCCCGACTGTACCCACCTGGGCTGGCTGTCCCACGCCCACCTCACGAATCCAATTCCTGTCACACTTGCATGACTCTGCATCTCACTCGGCTCTGACAGGCAAAGCTGTGAACTCTGAGAGAGGCAAGAGCTTGCACCTTTCTCTCCAGCATCTGGGAACACGCTCGCCAACATTACCCCAGAGAAGAGAGTAGACTCTGCACTTGAGCATCAAAGCACATCTCACAACCTGTCCAGGTACTGTACCGCCTGACGCTCATCTTATAATGCCATCTTCAGAAACTGAAGTGGAACTGGGGTGCTCTGATAGACACACACCAGGAAACCGTATACCCGCCAAACTCTGAAATCTCACCCATGTGCAGAGATCTTGGGTTTGGGGCTCTTTGGGAGAGCGACAGCTTGTCAGAGGGGCCCTGGGAAGGAACCTGAAGATCTGGTTGATTTCCAGCCCCTTTCCGGGCATCTCTTCCACTGCCGCTAGCAACTGAGCCACCTGAGGGGTCAGGACAGCCAGGTCACAGGTGCGCCCGACAGCTGGGCATCAGTCCAGACTCCTGTGCTCAGGTGCTAGGCCCGCGGAGAGGAATTTCCCCTCACCTGGCCTGTGTCCATGAACTCCAGAGTCTGGGGTGATGGCTTTAGACCAGCCAGGTTAATGTTTAAAGCGCTGAGAAATAAATAAATAGGCGCGCTCTGGAGTCAAACCGCTGAAAGTGGCTGAGACCTTCCTGCCTTCTAAAAGTCCTTTCAAAGGGGGCATCAACTGGCAGGTCATTAAGAAAAGTGAGATGTGTTCATCCTGCCAAGCTCCCTTTTTCCCTCAATGCTCCTTTGTTCCTCCGGGTTTCAACACACCCCATTTGACATTCTCAGTTCCTTTGATAAGAAGTTCTTAGAAGTCCACGGCCGCTCAGATCAGCCCATTCCTGAGGCAGGTCCACAGGAATGCTGGTAATGAGTTGAGCAACCTTAAGTTGCTTCACTTCTCTGAAGCTCGGTTTTCTCATTGGAAAATGGCTCATAATCCACAGGATCTCCTTAATAAGCCATGATTCTGCCAGAACAGGGTCACGAGGAAGGAGAGGAGTTCTGGAGTCCCCCAGGGTTTGGGTCCGACTCCCCCACCCACTGTGTGACTCGGGCCTGTTACTCCTCTAAGCCTCTGTTTCCGCATTCATACGGGAATGAAGGAGTGTGTGCATCCTATCTGCACACACCCAGGGTAAAGATTCAAATATGGTGCTTTGGGGTTTTCAGTAAAGTGTTCAAGCCCCATGACACAGCAGCAGAAAGCCTAGGGTCTTTCTCTTACCATTCCTTTGTCCCCAAGTTTCCCAGGAACTCCAAGCTTCACAGGACTCAGAGTACCCTGTCCCTAACCCAGTGGCTCATGGTTTGCATGGATGTGGCTCTGACGACTCGCCCTGCTCAGATCCACAGGCAGCGCTTGCCCCTGCAGCCAGGAGGGATCTCTCAGCATTGCCGGGGACACCCCCCGCGCCAGCATCACAGATCTGCCCTCACACTCCACCCGCAGCCAAGGCCCCCAGCCCGCGATCCCTGCGCCCGAGTGCTGCATGCCCGGGGCACACCCCATGCGAACATCAGCCACGAGCCTCAGTCTTCTTCTTGAGTTTGGGGGACTGGACTAGCTTTTCAAGAAAGCCTGGGATCAGAGCCGTTCCCAAACTGATGCGCTTTCTTCATCTCCCTCCCCCTCCCCCTTCTCCCTCTAAGTTTGTGCACCAGGAGCTAAGGCAGCATTTGCAAAGCCCTTTTTCCAAAACCAGGGTCCCACCCTTATCGCATTACAACCCATGCCGACTTAAGTGCTTTATGTTTGTATGACCAACCTGAGAGTTTTTCCTTAAGTTTCCAAGGCCTGACCTGCTCTCTCCTCCCCCAGCTAAACAAAGGAAATGTTGAAATCATTTTAAATAACCCTCTTAATGGGCAGCCCATTTGATCCCTGCCACATCCATAACCTTAAAGCATTGGTGCAAATACAATGCACCTAACAGCACCTGAGTTAAAAAGTGGCAGCGCATCCTTCTCCAATAAGATGCACGTCCAGCCGCAGTGTCCCTGCCTGTAAGGCGTGGCCCGCTGTGGGAATGTGAGAGCTCATTACCTCTGTCACACCATGCCTATTTACTCCCTATTAAGCCAGGGGTAGGAAAACTTTTTCTGTAAAGGGCCAGGCAGCAAATATTTTAGGCTCTACGGGTCACTTACATCTTTGTCTTATATTCCTTTTTTTTGGGGGGGTGGGGTTATAATGCTTTAAAAATGTGAATACCACTCTTAGCTCAAGGCTTTTTTATAAAGGGTCCCTGCAAGGTCAGATTTGGCCCCAGATGCTACTGCCTATCCTTTGTATAAACCACTAAGTTCGCAAATCTGTGAGTTAATCAGCCTGACCCGGGAATGGAGAGAGGGAGGGAGCTGGTTTTGGAAGCAGGTTTCTAGGTTTAACACAAACCCCCTCACTGGGAATCTGAGGTAAACTCTCAAACTCCCCGGTGGTTATGTGGAACCGGTCTACCGGTGACCCAGAGGCTGGTCCGGAAGAGCTTCCCCGACACAGGCTCATTTCTCGCCATCTTCTGCTCCCCCCCCACTCCCCACTGGTGATTCTCTTACCTGCTCTGACGTTGCTGTCAGCAACCCCAATCACCCTCACCCAATATCCTTCTCTCCTTCCCCTGCCATCTGCCTACAAATTTATCACGTGCACGTTTTTGGGTTTTTTTTTTTTTGTCTTTTTAGGGCCGCACCTGTGGCATATGAAGGTTCCCAGGCTAGGGGGTCTAATCGAAGCTGTAGCTGCCAGCCTACGCCACAGCCACAGCAACGCGAGATCCGAGCTGCATCTGCAAACTACACCACAGCTCACAGCAACGTGGGATCCTGAGCAAGGCCAGGGATCGAACCTGCGTCCT
>PVHT020000113.1:3093104-3115877 GCA_004024745.2 Catagonus wagneri
GGGTTTTTTTTTTTTTGTCTTTTTAGGGCCGCACCTGTGGCATATGAAGGTTCCCAGGCTAGGGGGTCTAATCGAAGCTGTAGCTGCCAGCCTACGCCACAGCCACAGCAACGCGAGATCCGAGCTGCATCTGCAAACTACACCACAGCTCACAGCAACGTGGGATCCTGAGCAAGGCCAGGGATCGAACCTGCGTCCTGATGGATACTAGTCAGATTCGTTCCACTGAGCCACAATGGGAACTCCGGCACTTTATTTTTTAATAATCCTTTCTAATAATACTTGGCAATTTTTACCTTTTCCCTATAAAGCTTGCTGGCAGGACACTGTCCCCCACAAAGTGTTGCCTTCACCCCATCTTGGTTGACACCATGATTCCTCTTCCACCCCCCTCTCTTCAGTCACGCGTGCACCAGCTTCTACCCCAGCCACGGCCACCTTTGGGTTGAAGGATGCAGCAGTTACCAGATTTCTGAGCCAGCCTTGAACTTTGGTTTGGGGGGGTGGGTATCTAGTTCTTCAGAAGTTTTCCATGATTGCACTTCCAGGTTTCTGAGTCCTCAGGTCATGGTGCACAAACAGGCAATTTCCCCACAAGACCCAGAGTTAAGTCTCCAGAATCTCAAGGTTTATGCACAGCACGTAGCAAAAAAAAAAGCCAAAAATAAAGACAACTGGGAATGAAGGCCAAGTTTCGGGGGTCTGTGAAGTCAGCACAGGATTTTGAAAGAAACTAGCAATCAGGCCTAGATCCAAACTGGATCAAGATGGCATTGAGGTCACTTGGGTAAAACCTACAACCTTAATGTAGGTACAGGTAGGCTGAAGATTTTCATGGAAGCGTTGCTCTCAGCATCATCACTGGAACATAATACACCCATCAGCTCAACACTCATCACCTCCAGAACTTGGTCAACAAAAAAAAACCTTGACTAGAAGGTTTTAAAGTCAGTTATAGCTCAGTTAATTCCTGACTCAGAGGGAATGGGAGAGAAGCCAGGGGAGGATTGCAAAGGGTGGAGGGACAGCCATGGACAGTGGGTACAGTAATATAAAAAAGCTGAGACCGTCTTGAATAAAACGATCAAGAAGATGAAGACCAAGATCTTCCAACAGATTTAATTAGAAGCTAAACAATCTCCCTTTACATCTGTTGTGCAGAAGAATTTTAGCTGTTGGGAGCTGTGATACAAGCTGTGTTTTTCACTTGAGTGAGATGGGGTGTTAAAGAAGAGGGGAGAAGGAAGGAACACTGGAAAAAGTGAGTGGAAAGTTCCAGAAGCCATAAAAAGCATTTCAGGTGCACTGAACAAACACTAAACAATAACACTCCTTGAAGATAACACAGGAGAATGTCTAGATGACCTTGGGTTTGGCCATGACTTTTTAGATACAGCACTAAAGGCAAATCTGTGAAAGAAAGAAGTTGAATGGGACTTTGCTACAATGAGAAACTTCTGCTTGTGAAAGACACTGTCAAGAGAAGGAAAAGACAAACCACAGTCAGGGAGAAAGTATTTGCAAAAGCCACCTCTGATAAAGGACTGTCATCTAAAATATATCCTAAAGCTTAAAACTCAACAGTAAGGAAATGAAAACCCTGATTACAAAATGGGGGAAAGACCTGAATAGATACGTCACCAAGGAAGATATACACGTGCAAAATACGAAGGTGAAACAAGTTAGGAGAATTCAGGCTGAAACAAGTGAAATACGACTGCACACCTATGAGGATGATTCCGATCCAAAGCACTGACACCACCAAATGCTGCTGGGGATGTGGAGCAACGGCAGCTCTCAGTCACTGCTGGTGGGGACACTAAGTGGTACAGACACTCTGGAAGATGCTTTGGCAATTTCCTTTTTTTTTTTTTCCTTTCATTTGTATTGAGATGTGTAAGTATAAGCATGTAGCAAAATGGTTTGACTAACATCTACTGTAGAATGATGTTAACAATAAGTTTAGTTAACATATGTCAACTTCTGTAGAAACAGAGAAAAGAAAAAGGAAATGTTTTTCCCTTGTGATGAAAGCTTTCAGAGTGCACTTCCTTAGCAACTTTCAAATATACCTTATGGCAGTGTCATCCTGTCATTTGCTACATCTTGAAATCGGACCCTCTTGGCCACCTTCATCCAATTCCCTCTCTCCCCACCCCTGGCGGTTTCTTACAAAACTCAGCGTACAGCTGATCCAGCAAGCATGCTCCCTGGCACTTACCCAAATAAGCTGAAAACTTCTGTCCAACAAAAACCTGCACGCAGATATTTAAAGCAGCTTTATTCATAACTGCCATAACCTAGATGCTATTAAAATGTCCTTCAGTAAGTTGAATGGATACATGCAAACAATGGAATATCATTCAGCACCAAAAAGAAATGTGCAACCAAGCCATTAAAAGACATGGAGGAAACTTAAATACATATTACTAAGTGAAAGACGCCAATGTGAAAAAGGTTCATACTGTAGGATTCCAACTCTATGACATTCTGGAAAAGACAAAACTGCACAGACAATAAAAAGACGAGTGGTTGCCAGTGGCTGGGGGGCGGGTGGAATGAGTAGCTGGAATGGAAGTCGTGTGGAGGATTTTTAAGGCAGTGAAACGATAATCCAGGGGTTCCCATCATGGCACAGCACAAACGAATCTGACTAGGAACCGTGAGGGTGAGGGTTCAATCCCCGGCCTTGCTCAGTGGGTTAAGGATTCAGCATTGCCATGAGCTGTGGTGTAGGCCACAGATGAGGCTTGGATCCAGCATTACTGTGGCTGTGGTGGCCAGCAACTGCAGCTCCAATTAGACCCCTAGCCTGGGAACCTCCCTATGACGTGGGTGCGGCCCTAAAAAGCAAAAAAACAAAAATGATAATCCAAGTCATTACACGTCTGTCAAGATGTATAAAGTATTCCACTCAAAAGTGAAGCCTAGTGAACCCCATGGACTTTGCGTGATGATGACATGTCACCACAGGTTCATTGCGATAGGCGGCACCATTGACGGAGGCTGGCAACAGCAGGGGAGACTGCATGTCCGTGGAGGCAGAGGCACGTGCGACATCTCTGCACTTTCTGTTCAGTTTTGCTTTGGATCTAAAACTGCTCTAAAAAATAAAATCTCTTTATAGGGCACTGACCACCTTCAACCACACTGAAGTGGAACTGGATCAGATTTTTTTTTTTTTAACTGAGAAAGGGTTCAGGTCCCCAAACAACAGTAGCTTCTAGCTAGACAAAGAGGTGAAACCATCTGAACAAGCAGCCAGAACCGCGCCAGAACAGAGGCTCTGTAATAAGCGTGGAATGAAGGACTTATCCTGAACTTCACTTAAGCCGCCTTACCTGGCCCTGAGGCTCGGTGTGGCCACCACCACCCAGCCCAGACCAGTCACGGGGGCAAGTGAGGCCTGGGCTCATCCCAAGCTTCCTTCTTTCCAGGACTTGCCCAGAGTCACGGAATCAAGTTACACACACACACCTTCTAACAAGACCAAACCCCCGAAAGATCCTTACATCCTGTGTTTCTGTCATTTCCCTCCTCAAACTCATCGGCAATGCTGTCAGCTCCATCTTCCAAAAAGATCTGGCGTCAGACCACTTCCTTCATCTCAGCCACCACCTCCTTGGTCCCACCAACTACTGCCACAGCCAACGTGGACTCACAGCCCACACTTGGCTTCAGTCTATTCTCTACATGGGAGCTCCCCATTGCGCCCGGAAAAGACTCTGACTTTCTTACCTCGGCCACAAGAACCTGCGTGGTCCAGCCCTGGTCACTCTCTGACCTCCTCTGCCCCTCCGGACCCCACCCCAGCCCTGAGCAGCCTCCCTCCTGCCCTCCAGACACACTGGGCACGCTTTCCTTGGCGCCCCTCTGTCCCCTACACCTGGACGCTCCTCCTCCCCGGAGAGCTCTCCCAGGTCCTCCAGGTCTCCACTCAAATGTCACTCACATAAAAAGGACATTCCCTGCACCCCGTGCACACCAGAGCCCCTGCCTGCCTGCTGCTGCCACCTCTGTACCCTCCCTCCCCTCCCCTGCCCTTCAGGGCACCTGGTGATTCGATCAGATTCATTTGGTGGCGCTGTCCTCCTCCCCTGCTGCACCGTAAGCTGCACCAGATCTTGTCTGCTGGTCAGCTGCTCGTCCCCAGGGCCTAGGACTGTGTCCATTTCTGATAAATATTGGAAGGAAGGAAGGGAGAGATGGGATGGAGGAAAGGAAAGGGGGAGGGGAGAGGAAGGGGGAGGGAAGGAGGGGGGAAGGAAGGAGAAGGAAGGAAGGGAGGGAGGAAGGAGAAGGAAGGGAGGGAGGGAGGGAGAAAGGAAAGAAAAGGAAGGAGGGAGGGAAAGGGGGAGGGAGGGAGGCAGGAAGGAAGGAATGAAGGAAAGGAGGGAGGGAGGGAGGAGGAGGGAGGGGGTGCAAGCAGGATTTCTCCTATAAAGTTGCCACTCGCCCCATCTACCTCATCACCGACCACCTGCTGACCACCCACAGGGCTGTGAATGATACGAAAGAAAAAGAGAGCATCTCCTGGTCCCTAAGAATCCAGGGGCACGAGGCGGTACACTGAGACCAGCAGAGTGAGCGGCAGAAGGAACGCACCGCGCTGACCGGAGTCAAGAGCACGATACACTTGGACACAGACCAGTGCTGTGGGAGGCAGAAAAGAACAGGAACTACCCGGAAACCAGATGTGGCTGTAAAGCCTCAGCTGGGTGGATTTCTCTGGCCCCACAGAGCAGGTCCTTCAGAAAGAGGCAGGACACACTATATCATGTTCCCTGAATTGGTTCTGCGGAAATTTGCCCAAATCTTTCTGAAGTGCACATTACCCACAGCTCCAGGGGTGTCCAATGACCTAAAAAATCCCTGAGCTCCTCATTCTCATTCTCACCGTTTCTTTCAGTGACCTATAAATCCAATCTCCCTGGTCGACCCCTCCCCCAACCCTCTCTCTTTTGCAGGGGAGGGGGCAGGGAGCAAGCCCACCCCCCATGCTTTCTTTGATTGCATTACTGCTGTTTTACGCACCCATTTGAACTTTCTAACTCTCCCATTCAATCTCAATAATCTTTTACCCTTTTCTCTACTTACCCTTTTTTTTTTTCCTTTTTAGAGCCGCACCCATAGCATATAGAGGTTCCCAGGCTACGGGGTCGAAACAGAGCTACAGCTGCCAGCCGATGCCACAGCCACAGCAACACGGAATCCAAGCTGCATCTGCGACCTACACCAGAGCTCACAGCAGCACCGGATCCCCGACCCACTGAGGGAAGCCAGAGATCGAACCCTCAACCTCATGGTTCCTAGTCAGATTCGTTCCCGATGCACCACCGCGGGAACTCCTCCAGTTACTTTTAATCTTCTTTTTCCCTCAGGCAGTCTTTACTCCATCTTCTTTTCCTGAGTGACCTCTTGTATTTTCCCACCCAGAAGTTTGCATGTATAGCTCACCTCGTTGGCCCATTTTTAATAACTGGGAAGCAGCCCTGCCGCAAGCGTCCCATTACAGAGAGAAGAAAGCTCACCCCATCATCTGCCTGCATCACACCTTCTAGGAGAAGGGAGCACCTAGTAAATCATTCTTCCGCCTTCTCATGTGACCAAAGTGGAGGTGGCCGGCTCAACGTGCTGCTGCCCCGCTCTCTGCTCTGCTGCATTTCCTGCTCCCCAGCCCTCCTGCTCACCAGCCCATAAACTTGGGCAAGGATGTGAATTCAGCACTACTGTCCTAGAGGAAAAGGTGACCGAAGATGCCTAACGGAAGGGCACATGTGAAGGAATGTTCTCCGGGCACTCAAAAGAAGGTGCCCTGCTTGGACCCGGCGTCAGGGTCATACGCAGCAGAGAAGGTGGGCCTCATCCCAGACTCAAACTGCAGGGGCCACCCTTTTCTGCAGGGAGCTACCATTTCCGTCCCCACGACGGAGTGACAGAAAGGTCTCTTCCACACAAACTAAAAATGCCAGTGGTGCCACAAGTACAGAAGGAGGCGGGGAGAGAAGCCACCAATCCATCCACCATCAAGGGCTGGAGGACTGCAAGATAAAGAGGAAAACACAAGAAGGCTAAAGAGGGAAAAGTCAAAGACACGACACTCCTGTTGCTTGGGCTTGACTGCCAGGCTTTCTATGGGAAAAGTAATGCACTTGTTGGAGAAGCAGCTGGTTTTCATTACAGCCTAAAGGAGTTTAAAAATAAATACAGCCCCCCACCCACCCACCCCAAATTCAGCGCACATTCAACTTGAACAGAATGGACACTCAGACTTAAAAGTCAAATAATCTGAAACCCCTCCACAGAGAATGGTTGCTCCAATGACTTATTCCTTGGGAGACCACTAACTAAAACAATGACAACTTTCATGTCAAATTCCAGGAAATAAAGGATAGACAATAATGAGAGATTTTTTTTTTTAATCCCCAAATGCAAACAAATGAATTAGGGCTCAGGGGCTGAAGGGAAGCGGAACAAATTAGGCCTGAGGGCGTCCACCAGCCCACCTACCCCACTGAACGGCTGCTGGGCGCACTCTTCGAGAGAGTTCAGAAGTGGTCTGGGTTGGGGGACAAATATGTAACAAAAGATGCAGGCCCACCCAGAAGATATGGGAGGCTGCTGTGAGGATTACAAACAGTGGCACAGGGCCAAGAACGGCCTTCCTTCCCCCAGCTATGGAAAGGAAGCAAAATCACCAACCCAGGCATCGTGGGCAAGTCCCTTCACAGTCAAGCCTGGTTTTCATGCCGGAATAATGCCTGCCATTGTGCCCGAGGAGACTTAGGTTGGTAAGTGCATGTTAAAATCATGACTTTCTCAGACCCGCTCTCCATTAGCACATCAGAGCGTCCCCACCAGTTTGAGCATGACCTGCTTTGTTAGACACACAGTAAATATTTGTCATTAGAATTAATTAACTGTGCTGAAGAGGCCCCCGGCCAGGATCGCTGTAACACAGCCTTTCAGTTTCCCACAGAGAAAAAGCCTATTCTTCAACCACAGACTTTACCCCCACCCCCAAACAAGCATCTGAAAAAATTGTACATGAGTTACAAGGCGGTCTGTACTGAAAAGCTGATGACTCAGGAAAAACAACCCAACTACCCAAATCACGGAGGATGGGTTTGAAATAGCATCTCCTGAAGGAGCACACATTTCCAGAAGCCTATTGGATAGACATGGCCACCAATGTTGGGAGTGTTCAAAGACTTCCCTAGAGAAAAGAGCAACCATGAAATTAGCCATAAAATCTCCTTCGGTGATCTGCATTGAGAAAGTCTTACAGTTGGACTCAAATATTAAAAATTTGGAGTTCCCTTCATGGCTCAGTAGTTAACGAATCCGACTAAGAACCATGAGGTTGCGGGTTTGATCCCTGACCTTGCTCAGTGGGTTAAGGATCTGGCGTTGCCGTGAGCTGTGGTGTAGGTTTCAGAGGCGGCTCGGATCCTGCATTGCTGTGGCTGTGGCGAAGGCTGGCAGCTACAGCTCCTGTTTGACCCCTAGCCTGGGAACCTCCATATGCCACGGGTGCAGCTCTACATAAAAGCAAAAAGACAAAAAATAAGTAAATAAATAAAGATTAAAATTTTCATTACTCACTAGTCCCTACCTAGAACCAAAGTCTTTCTTCAGCCTCTGCCTTGTATAAGCCCACTACTTTCTGATAAATATCCTCCCCACACTGGATCCCAGGGCATTCAGGAAATCCCGATGTCCCCAAATCAACAGAATGACTGAGCAAGGACAGGAGAACAGCCGACCTGGTGGCCCCGCTAACTCATGACACTGAAGGATGCTACTGCCTGCCTACAGTCGGGGGAGGATAGGCGACCAGAGTGGAAGGAGGCAGAATAGGCGTCAGTGACATAAGAACATCACTGGACACAGTGTCAGAAAGCAAACTTCCAACAGGATGGCAATGGCCGTAAGTCTTTGCATGCCACGTAGAAATCAAGACAACTTTCCTCAAGGTTTGCTGGAGCTGCCAGCCACTAGTTCGGTACCTGGAGCTATGTTCAGCTGGACTTCTAATCTTTCAGTTGGAGGGCTCACCCCGTTTCACCATGAGCTTCACTGAGGACCATTCCAGGCCATCTGAGGACGATAAACAGCATGGCCTATCCACCCCTTCTGCTTTACAAGGGCTGGGCTATACTACTTCATTAGAAATGCAACTTTGCTGTCTCTCTTTCTCTCTCTCCAAGACAGGGGGTTCTGCTTATGGCTGTTCAGCCTCATCTCAGTGCACAGAAGATACCTGGGAGCAAATGAAATGTTACTTCACCTGCAAGGGTTCCACTTACACACACTCCTTTAGATACATACCTATTGCCTCGAGTGGTAGTTTCCATTCCATGTTCCTGAAATGCGAAAGTTGCATAAGAGTGTCTCAGAAGACCAAGGAAGCAAGGCTGGTAGGGGTTGGGACCCTCTACCTAATTCTTCAATCAAATTCATTCTGGCTTTATCCATTTTATTTAAATGACATATATTTTATCATATATAACTTATGATAACATAACTTACATTTATGTATATTATATATGCTAAAATATATATACATACAAAATATATGTTATGTATACATACACATATATCTAATCAGATTTTATGTGGAAAAAGTAATTCCATTGGTAAATAAAAAGCTTAATTTAACCACAGTAAGATCTATTTGTATCACTGAAGTAAAGTTTCTAAAGCTCTACCAAGCAATTATGTGAACAACCAACTGCAGAGAGCTTCTCTGGTTGAAGCAAACCTGGGGAGGCCAAAGACTCCCACTTAGGACCAACTCCTTACCCTTAACAACCTCACTCTCTCTCTCCTTGGAAAATACTTCAGAAATTATTGAACCAGATGATCTAGATGTTCCTCCAGATTCAGGGACCAAAAGATTCCCATATTCCAATCAATACTTTTAGATGAAATGGATGAAAAGAATGGTGCTCTCATTGTCTGGAGATCTAAAATTTAAAACATTCTAAATTACTGTTTCAAATAATAACCCACCCCAAAATAAAAATATTTAGGCAAGGCAAGATATTAGGATATGTTGAAATCAGACTTCATTGCACAATTTTTGCATAGATGAACTTCATATTGATGAAATTCATATTTCCTGGCTTTTTAAAGTGTGGCAACCCAACCCTTAAGGGGCCAAGTACGATCTTCCAATTTAGGATTGCAGCAAGCAAAGTTTTTCTAACAGAAGAGCAATGAGGGTGGAAATAAACCATCAAGTTATCTCCAAGCTCTTCTTTCCCCAGTTTGTTATCCCAAACTCGGTTACTTTCAACATCCAGAGAAAAATCACTTGTTGCCAACGAAAAAGAAGCTTAATCAGCAGCTTAAACATTGTTACCCAACATATGGACCTTATCATCTGTCACTATGTCACCACCACTTACGTTCTGAAGGTATAAAAATCGAGCATGTCCCATGCCATGGTCATTTACACTGACAACAATCTTCTCCCACTGGGCCCAAAAAAAACATGCTTAATAAAAACTTCACATGGTTTTACCCCTAGGATTATGTAAAACATTTCTACATGTCTTGATAAATGGCACTTAAATATTAAAATATTTGGGCTTCGTTCTGCATGTATGTGTGTATGTATGTGTTTAGATAATGAACAGATTACAAGTACGTAGACTCTTGTTTGAAGACATTTGTTTTCTTTTACGCATCTATTAAACAGGGAAGGTGGGCGAAATTCACACCGGGAGTTCCCAACTTGCCAAAGCTCAAGATATGAAGTCGGCAGGCACGAAGTGTTCTGACTGAAGCCTCATGGGTCACTTCTCAGCGGGGCACTCCCCAGAGCTACTGAAGGCCCCTCTATGCCAGAGTTCTCTAAGGATTTCTTCAGCTAGAAAATTCTATGATCCAGCTGTCTCCTCAGTACCTCAAATTGGGTAAGAAAAAGAAATAAGTGTTCAAATAACCACATGAGGAACCAAAAAGCCACGCTCATTACTAGTTCGTTAAAGCAAGTGTGCGATCTGTTTCATCTCCCATAACTCAGTGTTCTGTCTGCCAAACGGAGAAAAGCATGGCATCGATGAGGATCCAAATGGCTAATGATATTGGAGAAACGTGTCTCAATGGCTTTGTGACAACTCTCACTACCCCCACCCCTAATACCCAAACATGCAGGTAGAGTTACCGGCACAGTCAAGGAGGATGATCAAGTGTGAGGACCACAGAGGCAGGGTGCGTTGGGGTCAGAGGACAGGAGGGGGGTAGGAAGCAGAACTCCCAGAATCCAACAGGCAGGAGTAAAGGGATGGCTCCAACTGGTCTTCTCAAGCCTCACTGGTGCCAATTTGATTGGACACAGTTAAAAACGAAGAAAATGCCAATGAAAACCAAAACAAAAGATAAAGAGCCGCTTTCTCCAAATGGGTGGGCAGGGATCTGGCCCCTTGGCAGGGGAGGAAGCCAGCAGCCTGGGGAGCATGTCCCCAAACCAGCTGAGCCCACTCTGGCCCCGTGGCTGCTCCTTCCCACGGAGCTCAGCTGTGCTCTCCACATCCTGAACCCATTCGGGGGATTTTTTTTTTTTTGAAGGAGTTTGGCAAATTATTATATAAAAGGAACCAAAGTAGAGAAAGGAAAAAAATAAAAGCATTTCTTCAGCTTAAAAAAATTTTGATCCTTTTACTTTAGCCAGACAAAGAATGTTCAAGCTCCATTCAGCCATAAAATCAGTTCTCATGCCACCCAGGCTTCACATGCCTCCCCAACTCCCACCGCAGTCATTCCACTCCCCCAGCCCCAGCTCCCCCCATCCTCCCCCTCCCCCACCCCTCACTCACCATCCCTCACCCAGCCTCAGACCCAAGCATCCATAGGAAGCAAACAAGGACTCAACAAATACACACTCCAAGCTTGGACATATTCACGTGTGTACACATACACACACACACACACGGCTACCTCCATCCCTCACTAAAACTCTCTAACATCCGACAGAGATGTCAGTCATGGTACCAGATTGCCCCACACCCTCTTCCAGGGAAACCCACAAGGCACAGCTCCTGTTTAGGGGTAGCCATCGTGATGGCTATTCCACCTGGTAACCCCACCGGAGCCATAGCTCATTGTAGGCTCCAATAAAAGGGCTAGGACAATGACTCTGACTATGGCCAGGTAAAAGGTAAGTTGGACGTATTTATTTGTTTCCTACAAATCCTAGGTGACGGCTTAGGCTAGGTGTATTTCATTCTTACTTGTAAGCCCTGGGGTGGGCTGTGAGTCTGCACACAATGCTCCATTTCACATGACTGCCTCTTTTATCCTCTTGCCTAAGCCTCTTTCTTGGAGAAGCAAGAGCCAGAAGATAAGCTTCTGAAACAAGTCAGGTTCTGGGAGCAGCTTTCCCACCAGCCCTGGAGAGCTTTCACACAGATCAGTATCCCGGAATGAGTCTGTCCAGTCTGCAGAAGGAAGTGTGATAATGCAGGAATGTGGCTCTGGGTCTCAGGCCCCCCAGCGAAGGGGAGGGAGGAAGAGGAGGGAGGCAAAGCAGAGCTAAAGGTCATGAGTAATTGCTACTTGATAATGCCATCCGCCTGGGACACTGAAGTCACACATGGTGGTCGGGCTTTAAACCCCGAGTTCCACGCAACCTACCAAGCCTGGGGCGGAAAGTCAGATTACAGCTCTAGTCTTCAAGTGACCAGGAATTCCTTCATAATGCTAACACTCCAGTGATGAAGGAACCAGAGCCTTCCTGAATTCTACTCCTCCAGCTGGATTCGCCTTGGGCATGTGATCTGTTAAACGGGAAGTGAGATGTTACTCCTCCTCTTTTAACCCCTACGAGGCAAACTGATTCCGTACAGAGACTTAACTCTGACCTTTGGAGAAATCTGAGCACTCAAGAAATTATCTCCTTTCTGTATTTGGAACAGCCACAGTTTCTGTTGATAAACTCTAAGGTCTGCAGGGTTCCCTGAAGACCCCAAGGTCATGCAGGCTTTGGCAAGTTTCCTAGGCCTAATGAGGAGGAGAGGAAGAAAGTCCGGGGCAGCAGAAGGAGATGGATGAACTGTGCCTCGACTTCACTTGAACACGCGCCTCTAGAGCCATGCGCACCAGCTCCTCCTGGAAAGAGGGCCTGTGAGGTGGAAAAACAACGGAAAGAGTTAAACCTCCTCTTCCTTCTTTCATCCTCCAGTGTCAGGATTAGGAATTAACTGACTAGCTAATTAACTGGGGGCAAGGAGGAAAAGGAAGCAAAACAAAAGGGAGGGGAGAACACCAACTGCGTCTCCCCTCTTACTCAGAACTCACGCTCAGGACCTCCCTCTTGTCTGGAAGCTGGTTCCTGGAGTCGGGAGCTGCCTGCCTCTCTGGATGCCCTGTGTTCTTTCTCTCCTGCACCCGGAATCCCTGACCTGCTTTCCAAGAATCTCCTCTTGACCTGACTGGCTTCTGCTTCTTAAAAACTTAATTCAGCACCACCAGCTCCAGGAAGTACTTACTGACCTTTGGAGCATGTATGAGAGGTTTCTCGACTCTCTTGGGCCCCCCAGGCCTGCTTCCACTACTGCACCCATACATGCATTGCCCCTATTTATGTGGCTGCCTTCCCAGGTAGATCATGAGCTCCCTGGCGGCTGGCACTGTCTTACTCATCTTCTTATACCAACCCCTGGTGCAGCGCTCAGCATAGAATAAGTGTTCAATGAGTGTTGAATGAACGAATGAGCTAGCACCGGGATCTACCCCCAGAGCTTCACTGACTCTGCCACTGAGACGTCATCTGTCGAAAGAGGAAACAAAGACCATTCACAAAGGTCTCTTCCAGCCCCAAGATTTTGTGAGTGATATAAGTTTTCCTGATGAATCCCCCTTAACAATAAGAGCCACAGCTAACATTTACTGAACAGGTTAGCAAGCCAGGCGCTTTGCTGAGCACTGCATCCACCCTCTGGATACGTGGGTTCTACATCTGTGGCTTCATCCAACTGCGGATTGAAAATATTTATACACACACACACACACACACACACACACACACACACAAAGATACATGCACCCCTATGTTCATTGCAGTGCTATTCACAATAGCCAAAACATGGGAACAACCTAAATGTCAATCAACAGATGAAGGGATTAAGATGTGGTACATATACACAATGGAATACTACTCAGCCATTAAAAAGATAACACCATTTGCAGCAACATGGATGCAACTAGAGACTCTCATACTAAGTGAAGTAAGCCAGAAAGAGAAAGACAAATACCATATGATACAATTTATATCTAGACTCTAATATATGGCACACATGAACCTACCTACAGAAAAGAAACAAACTCATAGACACAGAGAACAGACTTGTGGCTGCCAAGGGGGAGGGGGAGGGGTGGGATGGACTGGGAGTTTGGGGTTGGTAGATGCAAACTATTGCATTTGAGTAGATAAGCAATGAGATCCTGCTGTATAGCACAGGGAACTATATCCAATCACTTGTGATGGAACAAGAGGGAGGATAACGTGAGAAAAAGAATGAGTGTGTGTGTGTGTGTGTGTGAGAGAGAGAGAGAGAGAGAGACCGGGTCACTCTGCCGTACAGCAGAAATTGACAGAACATTACAAATTGACTATAATGGAAAAAATAAAAATCTTACAAATGCAAAAAGAAAAAAAGAACTTTTTATTTTCTTATTATTTTCTGTTGGTTAAAAACAATGCTTTAATTGAATTACTTGGTAAGAATTAGAATAAATTTATATTTTGAAAAGGTTAAAAAAAAAAACCCTTATCAGTTAGTGCTCAGACCCATGGGTGACTAAGAAGGGGCTGGAGAAGCGTGTGGAGCCGCCTGAAAAGGAGGCAGCCAAGTAAAAGGAGAAGAGAAGGGCCAAGCAATTGGATGTGGTTTTCCTGCCAGAGACTTGAGGAACAAGCCAGGGGAGAAATGGGGAGGGAGGTCAGGGGTGTTGATCGCTCCCCTCTGAATCCTCACAAAACCCCACGAGCAAGGCATAGTTACCCCACTTTGCTAAGAGCAAAACCAAAGCCTCGAGAAGTGAAGGAGCTCCTCCAAGCTCCTGCTGAATGGAGTCTGAGTCCAAAAGCCCAAGTCTGCCTGCAGAGCTGGGCTCATCATCAGCCCCAGGAAGGCAAAGGTCTGACTGTAGGGACAGTCCCCAGAGCAAAACCTCAGAGCTGACCTAGAAGTTTCCTCCAGCCTGCTCTCCTAAAGGAAAGAAGGGATCTGTAATCAATAAAACCGAACGACCAGCCAAAGCAAGCTTGCAGTTTCCCAGGGGACATCTCATGTTCTCCAGACTGACCTACTAAAGCCGAGACTCGCACAGAGAGAGGAGCCCAGGACCTGGAGGCCAAGGACATGAGCGCGAGGCCCCATCAACTCTTTGTTGGCCAGTGATCTCGGGACTTTGGAAATGGTAAAGCACTAAACAAATACTGTCATTCTGGATGATCTGAGAACCCTGGCCTCAACTTATAGTCAGATACGATCTGGCCCTGGATGTTGATCCCTTTGAGCACATCAACAGCCTTCAAAAAGGACAGCACGTCTCAACTAAGCCTGACACAGCCTCTCCAAGCTTCCTGGTCTGTTTATTTGTTCTAAGCATCTGTTTGGTTAGAGAAACACAGCAAGAACATCCCTCTGCCTGCAAACCTCCCCTTCAGCTGGACAGATGGGCCTGAGAGCAGGGCTCCCAGGAGTACAGATGCTAAACACGACGCAGCTGGCCAGCTGACCCAGGCAGTCGGACTCCACGTGCCGGGGGCTGAGCAACAGCATAGGCAGCTCCCCTCCCCATCGCCAAGCTGACACCTCTAGCCAAGAGCTCATGACGGCCCCGGGCATCACTGCTTGGAAACAGACAACTCCGGTCCTCCCTGCCTCCCCACCTCCCTGCCTCCTCTCCCACAAGGGTGGATGCAGGATGGAGCCCAGACTGCAGTCAGCTGGTAAGAGCCATGCATGCTTTGGGGGCATGGCCACGGCCTTCCATAAAACGGGAAGAGAGGGCCTGGGCTGGCTGGTCCTGTAACTGCCCCAGGCTGACCTGCCATGAGTGCCTTTCTCTCCCCCAGGTCCACACCCTGGGAGGTTCTGATCCATACCTGGAATAACTTCCACCCTGTCTCCACCCCAGCATGAAAGAGACACAGTCTTGGATAGCAGCTTGTTCTCTGTGAAACCTCTCCGACTCCAAGGCGCAGAGTTAAATATTCTTATTTCAAATCTCCTCTTGCATCCTGTATCCACCTGAGAGAAGGCTGCCTGGATTCAATTCCAGTTAATCCACATACTAGCACTGAATTGTTGCAGGGGTTCTCTGAGTTAGCAGAGATAAAGGGCAATGGCAAAGTACTTAGATATGTATATACACTAATATACATCTATATACATCTGTATCAAACATATATCATATATCCAATATGATATACCATATAGTATATATGTATACATGTGCATAATAGTTTATATAAGCGTATATATATATAATACACACCATTGATTATATATAGCTATGTAATTTATATATATCAAACGCTAATAAGTTAGTATGTCGTTATTAGTGTGTTAATAATAGTACTATATTACATACTAATAAATATATCATATAGGCTATACTACTGAAATTTTCCAGCATGAATAATACATCATGTCATCTTCTATTTATTTGCCTGCATTCCTCACTAGACTGTGAACTCTTTCAAAGCAGGAATCATGGCTTCTATTTTAATCCATCCTTTAGCCAGGGTTTAGAACCCAGTAGGTGTTCAATAACCACCCGGTGAATGCGCAAATACCAAAACACTGTGTGGCCCGCTCCGGCACATATACTGTCACCTGAGGCAGAAAGTCCCACTCGCCACCCGCTCCTCCCCACTCTTTTTAATTTCCCAGCAGAATCTCAAGTGGAACGTTCCAGCAGAGGCCTGGCTTCAATTTTCAGAGACAAAGGGAGCCAAGTGCTGGAGAGATGCCTTATCCTGGTTTGCAAGCCCTTTTCTCCTTATTCCGCAAGACTCCCACTTCAGCCTCCCTCCCAGGCCCTTCCCAGGCTACACCCGCGCTGCCCAGTTCTCCACCCGTGGGCGACCCTCCTTTCCCACACGGCTTGTGAAACGGCCGCCTGCTCCCAGCCACACGGAGGAAACCGGCTGCCTCAGGGGCCAGGCAGGCTGGTGCCATTCGCACAGCCATCAGCCGTGGCCCTTCGACACCAGCCAGCCCTTCTGGAAGCAGCCCAACCACCTCCAGCACGAGAGTGACATCCAAACCAGAGCCTCCGAGGCCCGTAAGGCTGGGAGGACCACACACACACAGCAGGACAAGGACTCCCCCATCCGCGGGCCATTCACTCTCCGCCCAGGCCTCACACAGTCACCACTGCACCCACCGTGCTACATGCCAAGCCCCCTGGCAGGGGTGGGGGGACAGCTGCTGCCTCCACCCTGGACAGAAACAACGCCACCAAGTACACAGCTCACCGAACACTGTCACCTCCTGAGTCTGCACAACCTCGCCTCTGTCCCATGTTACGATCAGAGCGGCAAGGAGGCTGGAGCCTTAGGCAAAAACATCCCCTTATGGAGTTTATGAGCCTCCATAAACTCACAGAAAGAAGAGAATATGGGCCCTAAAGGCACCCCCTAAGAGTGAGAAAGACACTAGTTCTACTCCTTTATTTTGGCAAGAAGTGTAAGGTTATGGGTTTTGATGATGTTCCTGGTGCTTCCTTGGGCCCTCTCCTCGCCTTGGGTTTCCCCAGAGCAGCTCCGCTTTGGTTTGCCTTCTATATGACCTTCTAAGCAAACTTTAGTGTGAAGAGAGAATGTCATGGCTATAAACGAATGTCATGCAGTTCCCACATCTGTTGCATATCCGAATACAAGGGGTCAGACCTGGAGAAGTCTCACCTTCTCCCCTCCCCTCTCTCCATGCACATGTGTATGCGCACGCACACACACGCGCACACACACAAAATTGTCCTGAGGCTTGTTGCTCTTGGCTAGGGAAGGGCTGCTTTTAGATACCAGGCTAAGACAGCAAAGGCAGCCAAGGTGGCCACCTATCTCTGCTCTGGGAAGGACAGTTTTACGTCCAGCATCAGGCCCCAAACTTAGCTGAAGTGCAGCCTTCTGCAGCCTCCTCGGACCCTGGGTCATTTCATCCTTGGGTTCCTGCTGCAACCCCAGACACCCATGTTGGGAAATGAGGGTGGAGGGAAGGACAGATGCAATCTTGAGGGTATTGTTGGGAAATAGAGGAATCTGTGGAGTAAACACTCCACTGTTCTCAAGTTTATCCTCCCATAAAAGCTTGGTACTAGAGAGGAGGGTGCATCTGACATTCAGTAAGCTATCATTAGACAACACTGCATGCATGAGCCACCACTTGCACTAGGAGGGGATGAAAAAGAAACTGTGCCTATCTCCAAGGACCCGAGCATCTCACTGGAGAGAGAAGACCGCAGCGGTCCACGCGCAGGCACATGGCAACCCAAAGCAGCGGGCGAGCCATGCCAAGGGGAGGAAGGAGCTGGAGGAAGGACGGGCTCAGGAAGCCTTCATGGGACTCCACGAGGTCGTGAAGCCCTCAGGCAGGGACAGGGTGCATGAGAAGCATTTCAGGGGACAAAAAGCAGCCTGGATGACTAGAGAAGAAATGAGCAAGGAGCGCTTGGAGGATGCTGAACACGTAGAACGGCAGAGCTGACCTGAAGGATGCTGACTTCGGACCAGCACCACCAAGAGCACTACTGGGTGATTCCTTAGTGTCAGGCAACTGTCGATTGGTTTGTATCAATAAGGTCTCCCTGTTGCTAACCCTCCTGTGAGGCAGGAAGAGACAGCCCAGTTTTATAGAGGAGGAAGGTGAGCTCAAAGAGCTTAAGTCAGTTGTGCGGGGGCCCCTGTCTCTACCTCCTTCCCCTAAACAAAGCCTGAGCTTCCTCTTCTGGAACCCCTGTGTAGTTTGGGCCCGATCATCACAGTCTCTACAACAGCTGAAGGAATATTCTCTCCCTCTAGATCTGGAAAGCTCATGAAGGTAGATTTGATGCTAAGATTCCTCTCAATTGTTTCCCCACCGCATATACCATCTGTAATGAAGCCACTGATTTCTCCATTCATTGCGTTCACTCACTCCTGTAGTAAACCTGTGACCTGAAGGAAGTCGAGGTTAAAAGTCTTGGATTTCAATTAACCATTGACTTAATCAAACTGAAACTGAGCTAGGGCCCTGTGGGGTTCCTGGGCACACAAGCCTTTCTGTGTCCTCCATTTCTTGTTCTGAGGGTATAAGCCTCAGCCTCCATGACCTTCCCTGAGTTCCAAGCTCAGCTGCTCATCAGGGAAGGGAGGGGATGCAGGGACCAGGGAGGCGCAGTCCAGAGACAACAGTGCAGCCTTGGGGCGGGGTTGGCTCCTCCTCAAGGAATATACATAACAACATCTCTGAGCCTTTCTGCAGAACCAAAACCCCCTACCATTGGAAGAACTACTTGATGAAGTATTCTTCCTTCCAGAAAGGAGGAGGCCCACCAGAACCAGTCCTGAGGCCTCTAAACACCAGCTTTAAAAGACAGTGCAGGCTTGCCTCCACCCTGATTCTTATCTGTGGCCCTATCTTCCACTCCCCAAACTAAAAAGCCACCCCCTGATCTCTCCCAAAGAGGACACAGTCTTTAAGGCATTAGCCTGCCGTGGTCCCCTTTGCCTGGAAAATCAATAAAGCTCTCTTTTTTTCCTTTACCCCAAACTCCTCCTTTCTATTCGGCAATAGTGGACAGAGGCCGAGTTTTGGCAACAAAACCACAGTTCCCCAAGAAAGTGTCAGGGGGAGCTAAAACCGAATTAAGAAAAAAGCCTTGGAGTTCCCTTTGTGGCTCAGTGGATTATGAACCCAATCAGTATCCATGAGGACATGGGCTCAGTCCCTGGCCTCGCTCAGTGGGTTAAGGATCCGGCGTTCCTGTGAGCTGTGGTGTAGGTTGTGGCTCCAATTTGACCCCTAGCCTGGGAACTTTCATATGCCACAGGTGCAGCCCCCAAAAATAAAATTAAATTAAATTAAATTAATTTTTAAAAGGAAAAAAGAAAGAAAGAAAATGACCTTGAGGTACAAGAAGGAGGTGGTAACTGAGCAAAGGCTCAGGGTGAGGCGCCCTGCAGGCCTTCACTCCAGTTAGTCCCAAGGCCAACCTGCAGGGAACCTGTTCTCCCCATCATGAAGAACTGCTCCCCTCTGGTTCAGAGAGGTTAAGTAACTGGTCTGAAATCACACAGCTATTAAAGGATGGAGCACAGAGACAAACCTGGGATTCTGTCCAGTTTCAGAACCTGGGCAGCGGCCACTATAGAATGCTGAACTTTGCATAGGCCTATGTGCCTGAGCTCCCAAAGGAGGAGAAAAAAGGAATGGTCCAGAGAGAAACGGGGAAGCACTAAGGCTGCAGTAGGCACTTCCCTGGCCAAACAAGCCCCTGGCTGGGGAGGTGTCAGAAGAGCGGAAACACAAGGCATGTATTTTCCTAGAATTCCTGGGAAGCCGGCAGGGGGGTTGGGGGAGCTTAATCTGATTTTCTCCCAATTCCAGTATCAGGTCTTGATGTTGCAACCAGTCACCTCCCCCCACGCCCACCCCATGGTAACCCTGGCGTGGCCAAGAGCCGGGGTGGGGGTGTCCCTCACCTGCATGTGCAACTTAGTGCTGAGCCCAAGGCCAAGGGACTCTACGATGTGTCATCCGAACCTGCGTCCACTGCAGGATGTGAGGAAGCACCATTAATAATTACACTGGACAACGACTATCAACTGGACCCGGGGCAAACTAACGCGTTTGATACCCTGGTTATAGGGCTCAGTCTACGTGGGGCTGGCCTTGAAGACTTGGCCTTTTGATGAAAATTGACTGATTTCCGTTATGGCGGGGACGTCTTCTCAAAGACTTTCTTGGAGCCCCTAAGCGTCTCTCTCCCTCCTCTCTGATACACTGTTTGTAGTCAGAGAAAGCAGGTAGGGGGAATTCAAGTCACTGACTACTAGCCGAGAAGCTCCCACACAAATTGTGGTAATGGTCCTGTTGACAACTGGGCTACACTGGAGCTGGTTCCCAGAATCCCCTCCCCAGGATGGCTCTGGATTAGAATTGGCCCAAAGTGAGACCTCAAAAGCTTTCGAGGCAGGAACGGAGCAGAGGCCTCCCTCCGCAAGACTGTCGCAGGGGGCATGTGGTCCAGCTCTTCTCCTGAGGGCCGGCCCTGCCCTCCCGTGGGGGCCTAGCCATCGGATACACGGTTTCTAATCAACTTCCCAGAAACCTTTCTAGCAGCACCTGTGCCCTGGGCCACTTCAGTAACTGGGCTTCTCCAACTGGCCACAGCCCTCCCTCTGCCCACGCCTCCCACGTCCTGTAAGGACTGTGAACTGGAGATTGGCACCTGCCATCTGCCTCGACCAAGATTGAATCATGAGCCACTCCAGCCACCGACACTTGACACCCCTGAAAGGTGGAGACCAGGAGTGAGGCACTCTGTGTTCCGGGAAAACTGGCAGAACAGGTCTGCAAAACAGTTATTTTCAGGAGAAGCCCATTCCTTGCATCTCCTCGTATCTAGAAAAGCACTAAAATCCTTCGCAGTGATGTCCACTCCTCGTGACGAGACGTGACCTTCACAAGACTAGCAATGACCTTCTACAAAATGTGCTGCTTGCTTACACGTACATCCCCTTTCACCAAAATCCCACATACACTAACATTTCCCCCTGCCTCTCTGGGGTGGTATTTCAGAGCTATCTGAAATGCTGCCTCCTGGGCTAGGTCCTCATTTTGTCCCCAATAAAACTTAACTCTCGACTTTTAGGTTGTGCTTTTAAGTCAACAGGATCCATTCCTATGAGAAATCTTTTCTCCCATAACTCTGGATCTGCTTCCCTGGTTAAACCCCAACTGACACTTACAAAGAGAGAACAGACTCTTTAAACATCTGGACAGAGGTAGGCAAAGTATAGGCAAGGGCATACTTGCCTCCTGTTATTCCTGGAATCAAATCCCAGTTCTGCCAATGAACAGCCAGCACAATCGGATGACTTTTCAGCCATCAGTTTTCTCTGATGTCATTTCTCTTGTTCTTCAGTGCCTGCCTTACATCAAAGGGCCGATACATAACTGGGGAGTTGATGCTGGGGTTCCTCGGCCTCCCTAGAGGACAGTCTGCCCGTTAGGTGGTTTAACCTCTGCAACGTGAACTCTTCCCATGACACTCATTGGGGGAACCAGGCTCCTCAATAGACAAAGCAGGTGGGGCCATCCCTGTGCCACAGACCCTGTGGCCACAGGGGGCTCTCTACCTGGATAGTGGGATTCTGACACTGATCTGGGGCTGATTAAATCAATAAGCACACTTCGCCTCAAGCCCCCTCTGACCCTTGAGAGATTGCTACTCCAGAATAACATGGCATTTAGCACCCTGAGTCCCTACAGTCTCTGCTTGGAACCCAGCATCTCAAAGTTTTCTTTCCCAAATCTATCTTTCATCAATCCTGCCCTCAGTTCTGGTACCCTTCTAACCTTCCCAGAGAGGTGCCTCCTTTTAGGACTCCTTGAGATCAGTGGTTCTCCAGGTGGGGTTCCCAGGCCAACAGCATCGCATTGGCGGGGAACTTGTCAGAAAAGCAAGCTATCAGCCCCCATCCCAGACCTACTGAATCAGAAATTCGGAGGGTAGGCCCAGCACTCTGTGTGTCATAAGCCTTCCAGGTTTAAGGACCACTGGTCTAGACCTATGATCTCCGCTCTCTCCATCTGGTCCAGACCGGAGGCAAGAGGGCCCGCAGAAACCCAGTGCCCAGCTGCAGTCTGGGCAAAGGTAAGGAGAAGGTCTGTTTGCTGTCTGATGAGCTAACAGGGAGCCTGGCTTTTCCCAGGCAGCAGAAGTTCAGGTATCTGTCCCTCCGTGAGCCTAATCAGTCCCCAGAAGAGACTGACCATATGTCACTGCAAACACAGCTTGCTCCACCGCAGAGCAGATGTTCCCAAGATCTGAGCCATGTGAACAGAGTTAACGGGCAGCCATAAATCATCCTCTGGAGCCACGCGGAGGCTGCAGGGGAGTTGAGCCCACTTGGCCTGAGCCCCAGCATAAGAACTAGGTGTGTGCTCCATTTGAGCCAGCGCGCAGGACACCAGCCAAACAGGGAGAGGATGGGCAGCCTCCACCCTGTGCCCTCTCAGAGCTCAGGGTACAGCAGACTAGCACTGCTGGAGAGATCAGAGCTGGCGGGGGCAGGGAGACCAACAGGCCAGGGTCATGTCCAGCTGCTCCAGTGGGCCGTCTGCAAGGGCACTTGTGCCCACTGCCATGCCCCCTTCCCACTCTCCCCTCACGGTTCTCACCAAGGCTCTTCCCCAAGAGGGTCTGACTTAGTAAAAGAGGTGAGCAAGAAGGGGAGTGTACTTAAAGTTAAAAGGACTTAAATTCCAGGCCTATTAAATGTATAAAAACTGAGGACCCTTCGTGGCTCAGCAGTTAACGAAGCCAACTAGAGTCCATGAGGATGCAGGTTCGATCCCTGGCCTCGTTCAGTAGGTTTAGGATCCAGCGTTGCCATGAGCTGTGCTGTAGGTTGCAGATGCGCTCAGATCCTGCATTGCTGTGGCTGTGGCATAGGTCGGCAGCTGCAGCTCTCATTAGACTGCTAGACTGGGAATTTCCACATGCCACGGGTGCAGCCCTAAAAAAAAAAAAAAAAAAAAAAAAAAA